>CAUOFW020000947.1:1139594-1385208 GCA_963454935.2 Ilex paraguariensis | reverse complement strand
TCCCTCCCTCCCCCCCCCCCAACAACCACCCCAGGATACCAATAGTGGTGTTAATTAATGCTTAGAAAAGTTGACTCCCATGGTTCACCATTAGATGGAGAATAAAAATCACACCATGGTGACATAGCCAGAGGCGTTGGGGCCCAAAAATGAGTCGAGAGTAAGACGATAATGGTCATTTGAGAATTTCCCAAGTAAAGCCCACCTGTTTTCCATAGGGGTTCTGATCCATTGGATGTTGAGAAATGGTTGAGACAAGTCAAGAAGGTTCTTGATGGAATGGATATTGTAGTTGAATTGAGGGTCAAACTTTCTTGATGGAATGGATAATGTAAGGTCACAAGCTAGGATAAACAAAGTTTATTCCACTCCTAAGATTACGATTGATTCGAAGACATCCAGAGAGGAGAGTGAGTCCATTACACATGCCCCAAGCTAACCCTACACTAAAATATATGATAATTGCTATATTTTTTTGCAATGTTATTTGCCTAATGCATATTTGTTTATTTGTTTTTATAGTATTTGAGAAAAACAAAAAATAATGGAAAAAGAAAACCAAAAAGATTTTCTTTTGCTTGTTTTTCGTTGTTGATCATGATAATAGTACTTTGGCTTGATTTGTAATGTATTCATATTTAAATCAAAGTAAAGTGCATTGCTTTGAGTCATATTAGGGGACAGAGAACCTAGTGCTTATAAGATTTAGTGCATGGTCCTTGAACCAATTCCCTTTCGTCATAGCGTGGTTGGATAGTGTATTCTTTGTGAAAAATCATGAGACCAAGTGTACACCAACCATTCACCTTCATACTTAGGAGTCTTTCTAGCTTGAATGATTAATGAAATTACATGACTCTAAGTGTTGATGATAGGTGAACACATATCTAAAAGTTTAGTAAAGCTCCAAATCGCTTAAAAATATATCAAAGAACCAACTCTAAGAAAAAGATGTCAATGTGACCGAATACAAAAGTTAGGCACAAAAAAAAAATGAATGTCTAGTATCAATGGCACTTAATTTTTTTAGAATGTTATATGCTCACATGTAAAGCTCAAAGAGCTAAAGCAACACACATCTAGAAGCATAATTTGTAAAGTACAGAGTTCACATTCATGGTAATTGAAGTCATTATGAGTAAGAGGGATACAAAAAAAATAGGGGAACTGTTTAGAAAGACGAGAAAAAGAAAAATACATATAGGACACCCACTAACTAGTAATGTTTTCACTTAAATAGATCTTTATTGATCACTTAATTTAAACGAATTCCTATTTGTGTTGGAGCTTTATTGATCACTTAATACATGTAAGCGAAACTGAACTAAGTGAGAGTATATTACTCTGGCAAAAAAAAAAAAAAACAGCATATTACTCTGGGATGCATGAAAATTAAGTTCTATGTTATATGTCTTAGGGTAGTGTATGATATGATGAAATAAGGATAGACTTGTACTGATGTAAACTATGCAATTTTCATTATTGATGACTTTATGCATTTATTGATAAATTTGAAAATTGCATTGTAGTTTTTATCTGTTTTTCATCCATGCAATACATTTAGGTTGTACATCCATCCATGCCTGATTTTTGGGGCTCAAGTGATTTGATTGGAGGAGGAGTAGTGGTCTGGGAAGCTAAAATAAGAGATTGTGCAGGAAAGCTTTAGGGATTGGTCAAGCGACCCATACACGTATGAGATTCTCAGCCTGACGGGATTAAAAATCATATTTCTCCTTATTCTAACACATACTATCTCACTCCACTCATGAGAAAACTTTATTTCTCTCATACCCATGGCTAACCCACTCTCATAAAGTTTATTTAGGGTGATTTTAGGTGTATTCCAACTTTAGATCTTTGGTATTCACTTGATATAGCACCCATTCACCGAATATTTTTGGGAGAATGGTGCCAAGAGCTAACAAACGAGCTTGGGTTAGAGTTATTTATGAGAGAAGTAGATTCCAAGATCCTCATTATCGTGATATGTATAGGCAACAATTTTCTTCAAGGCTGGTAATGGTGGAACGCAGAGTAAATTTCACTAGGATACATAATACTTCTATTCGTGTGAATTTTGAGTCTAGAGGGTAGAGTTAGCTATTCGTGTCCCCTGAGCCAGCAAAAGAAACCATTTTTGGAGAATTTTATGCACAAATAAGGAATATTGCAGTTGGTAATGAGCATTTTACCACATATGTTTGAGGTGTGTTGTTTGACTTCTTTAGTGACTTGATTTCCAGCACTCTACACCTACCCTCGAGTATCTCATGATGCATTTAGAGATAGTAGATTTTTTGAGGAAGTACATAGGCTCTGTAATGTTGTATCTGAGTTATATGGAGCTCGATACCCCGATGGTTGGAACTGTACTAATTATAAAATCTAGGAAAATTTAAAATTTTATTAGAAATGGGAAAACAGTAATTAGTCGCTACGGTGCTAGTTGAAAACCTAAAATTTTCTAGAATTTAGATTATAAAACAGACCTCACAGTTGGAATTCGTCTCGTGAAATCTTGCTACCCAACCAATTTTTGTCGAATTCAAAGACAGTCGAATTTTTTGCATTTCATAGTGCAATCAGGAGTCACGCGATTAGATTTTATTCATGAAACCCAATAAATAATTTAAATTTAGTTCAATAAAAGTATACTAAACTTAACACGAGATGAAATCAGATCATAAAGATGAGATGTGTGGAGCGTTGTAGGCCAAGCACTTAAGAGGTATAAAAAGGGAGACAAAGACAACCCGAACCAAGCAAGCCAAGTGAGGTAGACCTACATGCTTAAAGGCTAGCAAACGGTAGTTGAAGTCGCTTAAGAATAGAAGAAGTAAGGCAAGTGATAACTTACTCTACCAGCTAAAAAAAGGGAAGGGCGCCCTAGCACACGTAGGCGCCAGGAGAGGAAGCAATAGAATATAATAAGTTAGGTAGGCTCTAAATGATAACTTAAAACTCTTTATTCTAGTTGTTATCATCTGGTGGACAAGAAGGTTTTCTTAGGCGTTGTAGAGTTGTGTTTAGTGAGAAAGGTGAAACTTGCAATTTCATAACGGCAGTTCCTATAAAAGATGAATCCTCCTATTCTATTAACTCGGCCAATACTCCAATTGCTTGAGATTATAGAGATTCTCAATTGTTAATGGGAACAATGTGGGAGAGTGGTACGCATGAGGTCTCGCTCTTCTTTCTAGAAGTGCTCCTTTTCAAAGTCCTATTTTTTGGCACAATTAGGTATGTGAAGCTCAATATCTAGAGTCTGAAGCGTTTCTGATCAACTATTATCTATGGAGCTGATAGTAGTACATTTTGCTTATTCTTTCCCTTTTTTGGACACCCATTTTCAAGTTTCAAGGTGACACAAAAGAAATGGATTTATCAAATCATGTATTTCTGGATTGAGAAAAAGGATAGGGATCATGATCAGCACACTCCATCTATCAAATTGAGATCGATCTCCCCTCCCAAATTATCCCTTCTTTCAAGATCAGATCGAGTGATTTTTATTCCAACATAACTCCCATCGCTCTACTTTTTCCTCCTCTTGAAAATTCTCTCTCTTCATTGATTTTCATTACCACTAAAAGAGAAAGAGAAGGCTCCCTCTACTTCAAGGAAAATTGAAGAAGGCACTGAAAGAGATAGTGAAACTGGGGCAAAAAGAACTGAAAGCTCAAAAGATTTCATGATTGCTGCTTATTGACCGGCAAACTGGCTACTAGCAACTACAAGATGAGAGCTAAGCTTGCCAACTACCAACCAAGCCAATACGCCATTCCTAACCCTTCCCAATCAAATTTTTCTCCTTATTGTTTAGTCAAACATAGCCAAAAAAGAGTGAGAGGGAGTGAAAAGAGAAAAACCAAAGATCTCTGACCTTTGTTTACCGATCTACGGCGATCCGACTATTGGATTTCTTCTGGCCAAGAACAAAGGTTGTTATACACGATGAGAGCTACGCGTACATACTCCAGATCGAGAGTTTCACCATGATCTCGAAGACAGGATTCTTGGGATCAAAGCTTTGAAGCTTGATTTGGGATCTTCTGAGCTTTTTCTACGTGGTGTTACACTACAAGAGATAGGGTTCCTTTCCTAACTAAGTTTATTTCTAACCTAAGGTTGAAATAAATGGGTAGCAACACATACCTAATATAGTTGAAACATGGAAAATGAGTATAGGAAAATGCTATAATCAACTCTTGTATGATTTGGTATAATTGAAATTGCTTGGCTTTTAATTTTATGAATAATTTGATATATTGAGTATGCTATGTGTTTACATACCCTTTGTGTCTTATAGGTGTTTGATAAAAATTTTATAAATGATTAAGTGTGTTATTTGAAATGAAATTGATATAACAGGCTTAACGGAGATTGTGGAATGTAATTACATGCTTATGATAAAATTGAAATGTGAGGAAATGGGATATGTTCATTATATGCTTTTGATATGAGAAACAAGATATTGTATTTTACATTTTCATAAGCATGGGTAATATCACATTCGTGGGCATTCGATATGAGTGTGGGTGTGTGTGCATGATTTTGATCAAATACCATTCTTGGTGGATTGATACGTGGGTTTGGAAAGGTTGGACCTAAATTCGGCTGAGTCACACAAGTAGCATAGAAAATCTGTGTCGGGTGTAGCAAGAAGAGGTAGATCCTCCCTCGGGTGTAAAGAAGGAGTTAGTAGTATTTCTCTGGATATTCTAAAGAAGGAGTCCCAACCTATGAACTAAGGTTTATACTCTAAACTAGGGTTTTAATATTTATGTGATTGTTTGAATAAGTTGTGTTTTTGGGAACCTAATTGGTTTGCATACTTTCTAATTATCTATATAAAATTGGTTTTGGTATGGATAATTACTAGTGTTTTCTGCAACCTTTATGATATTGATTCTTTTGTCATAGATTGTCTTTCAATTGCTATTTTTGATTCTTTTCAAACTGTTTAGTTAAAAATCATCCATCTATACTAGTTTGAATACAAAAACAGATGAGTTATAGATTTAGAGTAGAAATTCTTATTCATAAGTGGGATGAATTTTGAAGATTATCTAACTTTTCAATTATTGAATTTTTTTTTATTAGTAGTTAATTTCCAAACTCTCAAATTTCAAAGAATTCTAGAAAAGGTGATGTTGTTCAAACTTACTTCTAAATTATTTAATATGTTATTTATGATCATTTAACATGTTTTGAAATATATGATTGGGTATTTTGATAAGAGCTTGGAATGATCATGTTGCTCGAATTGTTCGTATTGAATGAAAATCTGGGATCCTTTTGATTGAAACATAAGTGCATAGAAGTTTGAGTGGCAAATGGTTTGCATTCCAAGTTGAAGTCGTTGATTGTTTTTCATTGAGTTCATAAATGCCTGGGTGGCCCTATGGTCTTCAGACTTGGGTACCAAATTGGATCTTATTGACTTGACAATGTATCTTCCTTGAAGTGTAAGCCCCCTAAATTATTGGATCATATGTTCGTATGGATCATATTGACCATGAGTGGTGTATCAGGATGATTGCTCGACGGGTGTGGCACTGTATTAATGTTGTGATCGTATTACTATTTTTCAAACTTAATTGTTTTCGCCCAACATTTACTGTTTCTCATATATATATATATAGCAAGTCCTCTAAGTGAGGGAAGATCCATGTCGGGTCCCCCCCTAAAAAAACAAGAAGTACCTTCAGAATATCAAAAATTGTAAAGCTCCAATTTTAATTAATAATTTAATTTTTTTTTGGGAAGTTCCTTTGTATGAAGAAATAAACCCTTTGCTAGGGTGTGGGGATGGAGGACAAAGAAAAAGACCCAAGGATGAAATTCTGGGCAAAATACCCATGAATGCTCAAGAAAGGAAAAAAAATGTGGCAAAGGCAAGGTACCGGGCCCAAGTGGAACCACCCAATCGTACTTAGGGCCAAGGTTAGGCACCACTATTTAAATCCAAAGATAAAGATTTGAACCCAATAAGCTTAGTGGGTTAGTGTGATGATTAGAATATTAATCGAAATATAGGGTCCTAAAACGTTTAAGAGGTAGGTTTTTTTTACTTAGGGAATGGGAAAATATTCAAATACTGAAAACAAGAATGTAGTAGACAATAGTGTAATTTAATTTTAAGTTAGAAAAAAAAAAAAGAACGAATACAATCTACTAGGAGCTAGAGGGAGGGATCCAAATGGGAGTATCTTCAATCGGGAGCCTAGAAGTAGCATTTTCTTCGGAACGCTTCTCACTATGTATAGGAACCGACACTGGGTCTCTTGAATAGAGCTCTAAACATAATGGGACTCCAACAGTGGACAAATATGCATCCGAACCTTGCTTTAACAGGCCTGCCTTCAAAATGGAAATTTGCTTCGCAAGCTGCTTCTTGGCCTTGGCAATGTTATCATCATTAGCCTTATCTTCAAAAGCCTTCAAAGAGGCTTCAAAATCCTCTATA
Source organism: Ilex paraguariensis (assembly GCA_963454935.2). Classification (NCBI taxonomy): domain Eukaryota; kingdom Viridiplantae; phylum Streptophyta; class Magnoliopsida; order Aquifoliales; family Aquifoliaceae; genus Ilex; species Ilex paraguariensis. Next base: position 1,378,736 of record CAUOFW020000947.1, on the reverse strand, counting down.
AACAACAAAAACTCCTTCTGAACATGAGAAACCTTCTCCTGTACCTCCTTTTTTCCAAAATCTTTAATGACTTAAACTTCGACCCCATCTATATGTTCTCATCCAACACCTCAATCTATAGAGCTTGATGATGGGGCACTTATTTAGAATGTTGGGAACTATCAGAATCAAGACGCTCTGTGTTCTCGATAGCAACTAGCTAAGCATATATGGCTTTTTTTTTTAAAGCCTAATCCTTCCTCATTATACAAGCCCCAAATTCTTGGACTTGTTCAAGACCATAGCAGCAAAATAACATGTTACCAAAAATTGAGGAAATTAACTAAGATTGAGAAATTTAGGAAAAAATCATACCAACACCATCATCTGAATAGCATTTTGGGTAATCTCCTAGTCACATATGCTTTCAAAAATATTGAGGTTAGGCAGAAGGATTACAACACGAGCAATGCCAACTACTACACCAATATTGGCAATCAACGAATCTACAATTGTAATCTCATTTGATTTTACCTTGAGGGTTGGGTTCTAGTTGGGGCGCTAGTCTCCTCTAGGTGTCAATCGCAATACTTCTCTTCTTATTTTTGTGACATGGTTTCATCACAATACTTGGACATTAGGGGAGGATGTCTCACTGCCAAGTTGCTCGACAAGATCTTGAGCGACGGTGGGGCTTGATTGGGGAGACATAGGAGGTTGGGAAGTCTGAATGACTGGTTCATCATCCAAAATATAGATCGGGGAGGCTCGGTGGAAGGTCCCAACATTAGAAGGAATGGAAGGCGTCAAATTCTACACCAAATCAATGAAGTTTCTTACAACCCTTTCCCTTCCCATGTCTTATTTTCTAGATTTCTTTGGAGGCTTGGAGGTGGAACTACTTTGAGCTTGAACATCTAATTTTCGCTCAGCAAGTGCTACTACAAAAGTTGAAGGGTTGCTACAAAGGAATGGTAGGTAGTTTGATAGTCAAACAAAATGTGTGGTTCTCGACAAAAATGGTATGTGGCACCAAAGGACCAGACCTTCCTCTGAGTCTCTAAGTCTACCAACTTCTAAGACATATTCCCTTCGACAGGTTTCTCTACACAAAACAGAGGAGATTTGAGGAAAAGAAGTCGAGAATGAACAAAATAATAAAGCAAGATCATTCTTCCTAACTTGGAAGTAACTATTCTTTTCAACTGTGGACTTTAGGATGTAGCAGTAGAGAATTTCCTAGAGACCATGGTCAACATCAAGAAGATTGTTAAGGGCCACCATACCTATAACTATCCTAAAGAAGTTAGGACAATGATGGTTCTTGTAGGGATAGGGATGGACTCTCAAGAACGTATAAGAGGTTTATCTTTCCCAGAAACCCTAATGACCACGTCATTAGAGGTACACTAATGCTATTGGGACATAATTGAAGGATATAATTTGGGGGACATGATGAGTTATCACTAATGATATGATAGTGAAATGTATTTAATGATGAGTCCAATTGTAACATTAATAAATTCATTATCATATCATTGGTGACAACTCATTATGTCCTCAAATTATGTCCATAAATTATGTCCCAATAGCTTTGCTCTTAGAGGTATTGTACTTGACCCTAAATTATGGGATTTGCTCCTTCAAAAGGGCAACGATGGAAAAAAAAACAAGAAGATGAAATTCAAAACAAACAGTGAACAATGAAATTACACTTGCCTGAAGGATAGCAGAGAACTTGAGAATGGGAGCAATGAAGGAAAAAAGAAGGGTGGAAAATGTCACAATTTTTGACAAAGATGCAACCCTTTTGACGATCAAGAGATGTTTCGAAACACCTTGTCACAGTAATTGATACATAGCATTTAATGACAAAAATCATTACAGTAGAGAATGTATGTTAATGATTGCCATGTGGCATACATGCCCTATGGTAGATGAAGGGGTTTAGAATATCCTTTTGTATGATTAGATCATCTAATAGAGACACATGGCATGAGACATATGACAAAAGCTAGGAAGTCAATATTTTGCGAAACAGAGTGCCTCTGGTTGAGCCAAAGAGAGTTCAACCGAGTGGATATTAGTATCAATTGGCTTAAATTGAAGACTTCCAATGATCAGTTTGATTAGTCGAACTCTCGAGCAATATGTGTACACCAAGCAAAGGTATGAGAGATGTAATCAAATGAACTTAAAATGAGGTACCACCCGTCAATTGAATGGTTTTTTTTTGAAAGGGGGACTTCAACCCTTAAACTCAAGAAGACAAAACCTTCATAAAGTAAGGTGTATTATTAGACCAAAGACAGGATTAGGTTCATTTGAGCAAAAGATAGCTAGGTTATTATCGCAAATGACCAAAGGTGGTCATAGCTAACTAATAAAGAAATTGTTTATTTAGAGGTGCACATTATTAATATATGACCTAAGAAATTGACTGATGAGAAAGGAAATCCAAAAAGAGTCAAACACAAATATGGGAAGATCTGACAAGAATATAAGTGTGTAACCCCATTCCAACCAGAATTCCATATCTTAAAAAAGCGTGATACACTTCTCTAGATACTGGACGACCTGAAGTTTAAGTACATAGTTTTCTCCCTAGAAAATGTTTCCTTCAGAGCCTTTACTAAATCATGTATCGGCATGCCTCCAGCCAATTAAACCCCAATTTGTTCATCTTGCTAGGGAAAAGTGCACCCAATTTTATTTGTTTGATTCAAGTCATTCAATTTCTAAATTAATCATCACCGTTTTCATCATTAAGGTACATAATATATAGTCACACAAAAATGATTAATGTCCTCCTTGGTAAATTTTGTGTTCTTAAATAAGTCGTCTGTGTCCTAGATTTGAACAAATGAATAAATATCCTGACAAGGCCCAGTGAACCAATAACTAATCAAAACGATCAATTTGGGTTCCCATCACAAAAAAGGTCTCAATATAAAGAATCTTTGTCTCATAACAACTTACGCTACAGAAAATAAGACCCCATCAAAATCTAAGCTTAGGAAAAAATTCTAAGTCCAACCCTAAAAATCATTACAGTTTTTCAAAGTACAAATAAAGTTTTTTTTTTTTTTTTACTTTAGGAGCCGCGCGAATAAAGTTTAAACACGTTGTCTTAATGTTTTCACACATAACAAAAAACTAAAACTGAGGTACTGACTTATATAATAAAATAGTAGGCTTTTTTTCCAAGTAATTGTACTTGTAATAGTTGTTTTGGTGAAAAATATTTTTCAAAAACTAAAATTGGTAAATATGATACCTAAGATCGATTATGTCACATATAAGGTTAAGAAAATAGATATTTTAAAAAATGATATGTTAGCAAAAGTTGAATAGAAAAACATAATTACTAATTTTGTATCTCAAAAAATGATAATAAATTTTAAATGAAATTTTATGTAAATATTCGAAAAATGTCTCATTCCATTATCATAAGAAAGATAAGACAACCACTAAAATATACACCATTTTTACGCATCTGTAGGGTCACAGAATGCATGAACGTACATAAAACCAATCCCTCTCCCCCCCCGCCTTCTCTCTTCCCTTCCCCTTCCCCTTCCCCTTCCCCTTCCCCAAAAACAAAAAAAAATTAAAAATTAAAAAACCATGTCCTTGTAGTTCTCACACAGCGAGACAGAACTTTAAATTTGCTAAGCTGATATCGATCACTTACCAGAACTTGTTCTTCTTTCGATTGTTCAGCCTGAGCTCCCCGAGTCGACTTCATGTACCTTTCGATAAGTCCTGGCATGGTTCTTATATGATGAAACGAAAGTTCAAAATGAAAGTTAGATCCTGCGTTATAATAGACTTGGCAAAGCATATGTGCAGACCGTAGAGAGATTCTACCCATTAGTGGCTAGTTCATGAAGCTTTCCATGGGCGGAGAAAATGAGAACTCCAATTTCAGCATCGCACAGCACAGAGAGCTCCTTAGCCTTCTTAAGAAGCCCTGCCCGGCGCTTGCAGAAGGTAACCTGCCTGTGTACAGGGTTCTCAATCCGCTTCATCTGAACTTTTCCTCTGGCCATTAAGACAACCTCCCACTAGTTTGAACTAGCTTCGAGGTTGTTGTGTTCTCCCGTCCGGCAACTGCCGCGTCAAGCTTATCTCTTCAGTATGCGAGTGTGGAACCCTATATATGCCCCTTGATTCTGTTCCCTCTCCCAGGCCAAAAAGAAGAGCGAAAAATAATAATATAGTGGGTAAATTGCGCTAATGGTCACTAAGGTTTGACATTTATTGCACTTTCATCTCTAAACTTTTAATTTCGTCAATTTCATCCTCAATATTTACACGTTGACCCACTGCAGTCCTCACCCCTAACTTTCGTAAAAAAAAACTAATAGAAAATGTCATGTGCCAAGCACATGAGGGTATTAAGGGACATTTTGGTCATTATACTCTCAAAACTTTAGGCACACATGTAAAAATAAAATTGTCTAAACAAAGAAAAAAAAACCCATCTCTCTCTCTCTTCAGCTAGTTACCACCCCATCTTTCTCTTTGCGCAAGACTCCACAGCTGGAATTGAGCTCCCCGATCTACCACCGCTAGAATCAAGCACCACTAGCCACCTCCTGAATCGAGCGCCACCACCCACCACAGCTAGAATCGAGCACCACCACCGCTGGAATCGAGCTCCACCACCCACCACCACTGGAATCAAGCTCCACCACCCACCATCGTTGAAATCGAGAGCCATCACCTACCACTACTGGAATCGATCGCCACCGCTGGAATTCATCTCCTCTCTCTCTCTTTGCCCTCTTACATTCTTCATGCCTTACACACAAATACAGTACATATCCTAACCGAAACAACATTGCAAAACCTATACGCTTGACACCACCCCTAAAAATCTCTTTGATTTTTATTTCATTTTTTGTTTTGCTTTCAATTTTTGAATTCAAACTTGATTTCGAAAGAATTGGGGCTTGGTTGCCTATCGAGGTCTTGGAAAATTCAGTTCTGAATCCATGTGGGTGTATGTGACTGTGGATGTGTATTTGTGATTTTTGTTTTGGGTTTGAGGGTGGAGACACAGTAACAAGAGAGGAGAGAGCAGAGAGGGAGATGTGTTGGGTTTGGGGTGAAAACTCAGTAACGAGATACGAGATAAGGGGATTTGTAGGTTTTGGGAGTGGAGAGAGAGAGAGAGAAAACTCTGAAGGATTTATGCATGTGTGAGGAGAGAAAAGATAAAGGAAGAAGAAAATGGGTGTTTGGATATAAGGATAATTGTATTTGGATATATAAATAGTTGTAAAATACTAAAAATGTCCCTTAATACCTTCATGTGCTTGGCACATGACATTTTCCGTTAGTTTTTTGGACAGAAGTTAGGGGTAAATACCAAAGTGGGTCAACGTGTAAACATTGAGGATGAAATTGATGAAATTATAAGTTTAGGAATAAAAGTGTAATAAGTGTCAAATTTTAGGGATCATTGATGTAATTTACCCTAATATAGTGGGCACTGGGCAGCCATCTTTACTCATAACTAAGCGTATTTTTTTATTGCTGCTTTGCTATTGAGATTTAATTTGGACATTTATTGCATCACGGAAATTTGAGTGAGTTTTAACATTAAATAAAGTCTAGTATTATTCAATGATCACAAGATATTAGATTTTCAAATTAAGTCTCCCAATATTAAGTTGAATCAAATTAAGTCCTCTTATTTTCAAGCACTAACATTTCGAGTTGAATCAAATTGTGACACAATAGAACAAAAAATGCTTGGTTGGTGTGGTTCGAAAGGTAAGAGAATACTTTTGGATAGAGCAATGTTATAAAGACTTAATTTAGGGAACTAATCAGAGAATTAATTAATTACAGTTATTAAATTAGTCGTAAATTCTAAAATTGAATGAAGCTCGTTTCCAATCGAACAACTGCAATTGGTTTGGTTCTCAAATTTGTTTCCTAAATTAGATTTAAATAATATTTTCATTTTGGATAATATTAGACAGACAAAAAAGTGGGACAAACGGTAAAGAGAAAATTACGTGACAATGACATGACTGTTTTTTTAATCTCTTTTTTACTCATTTAAAATTTTGAATTTTCCTAATATCAGTTTCATATCACTTAATCTCGGTTTTATTAATTTATTGGTTATTCTAATATTACCTATACTCTATGAAAGACAGTTATGCGTTCATATTGTGAACAGCTAGCATGTTGTGATAGAGCAGAAGGTGTACGTAGAATATAAAGGTGGCCAACACCACTGGTTGTTCCTTAGGACTTGGCCCTCTCAATTTAGATTTGGTATCCTGGGAGGCCATCCATCATAGGAGAAAAGGATATGTGTGGGCAGTTCAAAGCCTAGTCAGCATGCATTTGCTCTGCCATGTGCATCCCAACTCTTGTTGAACCAATGGTTTTGTTTTGAATCACTCCACCTTTACACTTTTGGGAGCTTTATGTTGTCAACAGTGCTGTTTTTAGGCTTAATAAAATGGTGGAAAGATCAGGACAGCTATCTCCACTTTCATCTTAACTTCGAAGGCTAGAATCTTGTCAAATCAGAATCTTAATAGAAAACCTTAAAGAGATCTCTTCTTCACATCTCTAAATCACTGGCTGCTTGGAGGAGTTTAAGCAATCACCACGTGGATATTATCTTTACATAATGCCAGGTGGGATGCATGTTTGTGCTTTGTGATATAAAGATTAGGTTCCAAAATCTTTTGCTAAAATATAATTGAATACTAGGGAACTAAAGTTACATCTTGGTTCCTGGAAAAAGAACTTTCAATAAATTATTAAATTTGAGTGGCTGATCGAGGATGGTTGAAAAGCTTTTACTTTTGATTCCATTCACATAAAGTAGAACACCATATGCTCCTTCACAGTAACAACAAACAAATTGCATGAATATTTAACCAACATCTTATCTTAGTGTGAAGCAGTGTAATCAAGTGACCCGTTCAATGTGTTAACGAATGATGTAAAAATTGTTGCCATGTACAGGTGTCTAAGTCTTTGTTCTAGGAAAACTTGTCGTACTTTCTTGCAAAATAAACAAATTCCCAAGGACTTGGGGGTGGGGGGGGGGGGGGGGGGGTTGTAANTGGGGGTGGGGTTGTAACGACCTTGAACGTCATGATTGTCAGCGAATGCAAAACATTGCGCGTGAAGATGAGTGTGCAAAGCCGAACCAAGAAAGGGAGACATCAGAATACGTGCGTAAGTGCCTAGTGTGGGTGTGAAGTTCAAAATAAGAATGGTGACGTTCTAGTGAAGAAAATTGAGTCGAAGCAAACGGTTGGACGAATCAGAAATAGCACCCAGTGAGTTAGGGTTTGACCCGGTGGAATTAATTTGAGGTCAAATGGGGCTCTGATGAATTAATTATTATTTTTTAGTCATTTATTTAATGTGTTTGAATTTAAAAAAAATTAATAATTTACAAAATTAAAAAATTGGTGGAATTATCAAATTACCCCTCCAAGCACCTCACATGGAGGAAGTCGGAGGTGGCAACCTATCGTTCCGGGAGGAGAAACACGATGTGGACCTTCCCTTACAATTATACATGTAAAACAATAGACACTTTACCTAGAGGGGGAGGTGAATATATTTTTAAGTTTTAAGTTAAATTGATTACTAATTAAAATCTAATTAACCACAATTACCCCTTCTCAGTCAAATATAGCAATTAATGATGAGAACCATTTTAGTCACCACAGCCCATGAGATCCGTGTGAATGAGCTCTAGGGGTCCCTTAGTTACGATGGTCTTCAATTTATTGTGAGGGACTTTTGTTTGTTTCCCTAATTGACAAGGATAACACACATTGGTAGTATACTTACTCAACATTTGTACTCCCCTCATAACCTCCTTACTCGTTATTCGTTCCAAGTCCTTGTAATTCATGTGACCTAACTTGTAAAACTCGAGAAAATTTAAATTTTTATGAAAAAATGGCAAAATAGTAATTAGTTGCTACAGTATGGGTTGAAAACCTAGAATTTTATAGAACTCAGATGACAAAACGAACCTCATTGCTGTATTCGTCTGGCGAAATCTAGTTACTTAGTCAATTTTCGTTGAATTTCGAGACAAACGAATTTTTTATGGTTTATGATGCAATCGGGTGTCGCATGACCAAAATAAATGCGTTCGGGTTTTGATTGCGAAATAACAAAATTATGTTAAAGTTGGTTTAGATAAAATATATTGTACATAAAACGAGATTCAGGATAAAATCGGATCAGAAAAAGACAAGACGTGCGGCTCGTTGTGGGTCAAATATCCTAGGGGTATAAAAAAAGGAAAAAAAATCAGATTTTCCCCTATTTTGACTGCTGATTTTCAATAGAGGAGAGAGAGAGAGAGAGAAACAAGAGAAGAAAATTCAAGGGTTCTTCCTCCTTCGTGATTAATAGTTAAAATTAGCAACTTACTATGCCTTTTTAAGACTAATTATGCTTTGATAGAATTTTAATGATGACGTTTCAAGAGAAAGATTGTACAAAGACCTAAAGTCAATGGATAACAAATTTTCATGCAACACCCACATGTTCGGGAAGAAAATTGGAGAAGTTCAAAACAAGGCATGAACGTTCGAACGCCAATCCACGTTTGAACGTCCTCTTGAATTAATTGAAGACCAGACTGCTAAGGTGATGTTATATGGCGTGTTGTAGCTATTCCTTAAGAAGAAAAACAAAGAGGTACTTGAGTACCACATTCGAACGACAATCCACGTTTGAACGTTGGCTTGAATTAATTGAGGACCTCATAGAACAGTGCTAGGGCAATGGTATATGGTGTGTTGCAGTTACTCTCACATAAGAACAAAGGCCACTTAAGTAGGAAGTTCAAACTCCATCCGGCGTTAGAACGCCCATCAAGGAAGACAGGAGACAACATTCGAACACCATCTAACGTTCAAACGTTGTCCCTATACAGGCTATAGATTGGTTGATTTTCTATCTGGACCTTGGGGCATTCACTTGGACTTTGAAGACCTTATACTATTCTTTCACACTTCCTTGCCCCCTTCTCCTTGCCTATAAATACTCCCATTATGGGAGCTTCAAGAGAGGAGAACTTAGGAGTTAGTCTTAGACTTAGACTTATACTTCCATACACTTGCACTTAGCTATAGATAGATCGACATAGAGGGAGATAGATCATCTTTTGGTTGAGGAGGAAACCCTCCAAAAGTGACTAACTTTCTTCTACTTTCATTATTAGTTTCATTTGCTTCCATTGTTTAAGCTTATTTCTTCCCTTAGAGGAGTGAAACTCTTCCACTTTCCTAGAGCTTTACCAAAGTAATGAAGGGTGGAACGTGATTAACTCATTATTCATCGAAGATTGGCTCCTTGTGTAGTGTGTTTTCCCTTGTAACTCCTCTATTTGGAGGGATGAGAATCACTCACTTTTCTAGCTTTATAAAAACCATGAAGAGTGAATAGTTTCTCATTCATTCTTCGTAAGAGGTGAAGAATATGTATAAATCATTCAAAAGTTATATTTTTGCATTTCATTTATGCTTAATGTTTTATCTCTTACTTGTTTATTGAATGATTAATTGCATCTAGTAAAGCTAAGGTACTATGTACAACCAATGATTCATTTCTATGACATAGATGACTCTTGGCATGGGAAGACTCGTTGGTTCTTTGCAAGTACTCCAGCTAGATCTTCATGACTTCCTTTCAATCTTCACCATTATTGTTTCAACTAAGAATGGAATACCAACAACATAGTNACGGGAAGACTCGTTGGTTCTTTGCAAGTACTCCAGCTAGATCTTCATGACTACCTTTCAATCTTCACCATTATTGTTTCAACTAAGAATGGAATACCAACAACATAGTTGGATGCCTTGTAGAAACACTTGCTTGTTTGTAGACGGGTTGAGTCTCGGCACATAAAATTCTTGTAAATCTCTATAAAGACATCGGAACCATGTTCTTAATTCTCACAATCCATTTTTATCCTCCAATTAACTTTATGTTCACACAGGAGTTAATTGAGCTCCCAAGCATAAGTATAACAATCGGATGATTGACTACATGTCTAAATCCTCGAGCTAAAGGGTGAATTTTACATTTAAAATTATATTATATTTTGTCTAGAAAATCCTCTTGGAAAGAATTTTTTATTCTGTCTAGGAAAATCTATAAACATCACAACTTTAAATCTCAAGGACTCCAAGTCACCTCTTACTTTGAAACACCAACATTAGTCCCATATGGATTCGACTTTGGACTAAACTGTATTATTACTACAACTTGACTGCCTATACTTGGGTGTACACATTTCAGATCAAGTCAAGTATTTGGCGCCATTGCTAGAGAACCAAAAAGTTCTTTTTAAAGTAAAAGGTGAAAAGACCTTCATTTGTGTATATATATTTTGTTTACTGTGTATAATTCTTATTTTATGTCTGAGGACGATCCTCACTTTCAAAATTTTCCAAAAGAATTTGTTGGGTTTGTCAATCAGTCTGAACCATTTTCACCTTGATCAGTAGCAGAGTCATTTGATAATAGCATGACAAATAATGAGAGACAATGGGAAGTTCCTGAGAGAGAGGGAGAAGTTCCTAACATTCGAACTCTGTGGGATTACTTACATCGCACACGAAACTGTGTCCCCTCTTGTTTTGTGTTTCTGGCAAATGTGCCCCTTTTACTGTAAAGGCGGGGACAATGCAACTACTACCTCAATTTCATGGACTCAAAGTAGAAAACTCATATCTGCATATAAAAGATTTTGAGTAGGTATGTGGAACATTCCAAGACAATTTTGAACTAGCTAAGTTGAGACTTTTTCCTTTCTCTTTAAAGGACAAAGATAAACAATGGCTAAGCTCGTTGAAAGCCCATTCAATCCCAAATTGGCATGCATTACAGAATGAGTTTTTCAGAAATTTTTTCCCCTTACACCGTACCAATGCACTTAAAAGGAAAATCATGAATTTTTTGGTCAAAGAGAGAGACACATTTTACCAATGTTGGGAGAGATTCAAGTATCTTCTGCAATCCTACCCACACCATGCTTTTAAAAATTCAACTTTGGTAGGATTTTTCTATGACTCGTTGCCCACTAGACTACATTAGTTTGTTGAAATGATGGCTAAAGGAGAGTTCATGGGAAAGAGTCCAGAGGCGGCATTCAAATTTTTTGACACCATATCTGATAGTTCTCATATGTGGGACTTAGCCTCTCCTACCATTGTTGAAACCAAACCATTTACTTCCCAAGGGGGTAAGTACGCCTTAAAAGAAGATGATGACCCGAGAGCAAAAATGACTATCCTGTCTCGAAAGCTTAAAGCTCTAGAGATGAAAAAGGTACATCAAGTTCATGTTGGCCCTCCCGCAGAACAAATGTGTGGAATTTGTGTGTTGACGGGACACCCTACTGGGGAGTGTCCTACCATTCCGACATTCAAAGAAGTCTTGTTGGAACAAACAAATGCAATTTCCAACTTCAACAAGCCTTACTCCAAACCGTGTTCTGAAACACATAATCTAGGGTGGTAGTAAAATAAAAAACATTGGGGACAATGTTCAGTTTAGGTTGGGGGGAGAGAACTACAGTTTATATGAGCTTGATCCTAAGCTTTGAATGGTAGAGATCTTGTTCATTAGCTGAAACCTACAAGCAAAATACACAAATCAACCATCTCATTGCAAATCTGGGTTAGGGTGATAACCCTTGATTCTGAGTGTAGACAGAAGAAGCATAACCATGTACAAATAGAGTAAACACACACAAATTATGAGACAAATGATGGGATCTTCAAGAAGGATGGTTATGGTGTTGTTGGGATGGTCCTGGATTCCAAAATATCGTAACAGCGGAGAAGAAGAAGAAAAGCAGAAGAAGAAGAAGAAGAAAGAAAAAGAAAAGAAAGGGGAAAGGGACCGAGGTGCGTGGAAAGGGAGGAAAACGGGGTGGGGCCTTATAAAGGCGGTGGTGTGGTTTGGGTTGGACCGGGTTCTCCCTGACCCCGCCCTTTTTTGGCGGCAGGCACTTTTTTCAAAGTGTTGTTCTGGATCCATTAAAAGAATGATCTCCACATTTTTGACAAAGTCCTCCAACAAAAAGGGTTTCAATCTTTGACCATTGAAGGTAAAGATATTACCGTTGATGGGTTCTCCACTTCCACTGCCCCATGTTCAAACATTTTTTTGACAATGTAAGGTCCAGTCCATCTTGATTTTAACTTTCTAGGAAAAAGGCGGAGTCTTGAATTAAAAAGCAGAACTTTTTGATTAGGTTCAAAATACTTTTGCACTATGTTCTTATCATGAAAAATTTTTATCCTGGATTTTGCAATCTTAGCATTTTCATATGCTTCATTTCTTAATTTCTCCAATTCATTAATCTGAAGTTTTTTTGCTAGTCCAGCTTTGTCCATGTCAAAGTTCATTGCCTTAATAGCCTAGTATGCCCCTATTTTCCAATTCCATAGGTAGGTGACAAGGCTTTTCATAGACTAATCGGTAAGGAGACATGCCCAAAATTGTTTTAAAAGCAGTATGATACGCCTAGAATGCATTAGTTAGTCTTGATGACCAATCTTTGCGTTCTGGATTTATCATTTTTTCTAAATTTTAATTTGATCTCCCGATTAGCCAATTCAGTCTGTCTACTAGTTTGTGGATGGTATAGAGTTGCAATTTTGTGAAAAATCAAGTATTTTTTCATCAGATCCTAGAAAAGTCGATTACAAAAATGAGCACCTCCATTACTTATGATGGATTTTTGGATTTCAAATCGGGATAAAATATTTTCTTTCAAAAATTTGATCACCATTTGATGATCATTATTTCGACATGGAATTGCCTAAACCTATTTGGATACATAGTCTATGGCTACCAAAATGTACAGATAGCCAAAGGAATGGGGAAATGATCCCATAAAATCAATGCCCCAACAGTCAAAAATTTCAATTTTTAGAATGGGGTTTAGAGGCATCATGTTTCTCCTTGAAATATTTCCCAAAATTTGACATCTATCACAAGTTAAACAAAAAGCATGCACATCTTTGAAAACTGTAGGCCAGTAAAATCTACACTACAAGATTTTTGCATGGTTTTCCTGGACGAAAAATGGCCACCACATGCTTCGCAATGACAAAATGCTATTACCTGTTTACTTTCTTCAGCGGGGATGCAACGTCTTATGACCTGATCCTTACAGTACTTAAATACGTACAGATCTTGCCAAAAGAAATTGCGAACCTATGTTAGAAATTTTTTTTTGTCTGTGGGGGAAAAGGAAGGATGGAGTGTTCAAGTAGCAAGAAAATTAGAAATATCAGTGTACCATGGGGTTTCATCTACTATGAACAGTTGTTCATCAAGAAATTTTTCATTGATTGGTATTCCACCCTCATGAAATTCGTAAGTTAACCTGGACAGATGGTCTGCCACAACATTCTCAACACCCTTTTTGTCCTTAATGACCAAGCCAAACTCTTAAAGTAAGAGTATCCATCGCAAGAGGCTTGGTTTAGCATCTTTTTTTGTGAGTAGAAATTTTAGTGCTGCATGGTCAGTGAATACAGTAACAGAAGAACCAATAAGATGAGAATGAAATTTCTCCAAAGCAAATATTACAGCAAGTAATTCTTTTTCAGTTGTCGAATAGTTCATTTGAGCATCATTCAAAGTTTTATTTACATAGTAAATCACATGTGGTTTCTTATCTTTTCATTGACCCAACACAACACCTATGACATAGTCACTTGCGTCACACATTAGCTCAAAGGGTAAAGTCCAGTCAGGGGGTTGCATTATTGGGGTGGAAATTAACATGCCTTTAAGCTTGTCAAATGCTTTTTGGCATGTTTCTCCCCAACCAAAGATTACGTCCTAACTCAGTTGATGACACATGGGTTTAGCTATGGTGCCGAAATCTTTTATGAATCTCCTATAAAACCTTGCATGTTCCAGAAATGATCAGGCATCTTACACAGTCTTAGGGGTAGGCAAATTCCCAATTAAATCTATTTTGGCCTTGTCAACTTTCATGCCCTCAGATGACACAATGTGACCTAAGACAATGCCTTGTGTTACCATGAAATGACATTTCTCCCAATTGAGCACCAGATTGGCTTCTTGGCATCTTATCAACACTTTTTCTAGGTTGGCAGACACAAATCGAATGAGTCACCATACACAGGGAAGTCATCCATGAACACTTCCAAAAATTTTTTTATCATGTCACCAAACAAATTCATCATGCATCTTTGGAATGTTGCAGGAGCATTACAAAGCCCGAATGACATCCTTTTGAATGCAAATGTGCCAAAGGGGCATGTAAATGTGGTTTTCTCCTGATCATTGAGTGCTATCTCAATTTGATTGTACCCGGAATAGCTGTCCAGGAAACAGTAAAATTCATGGCCTACAATTCTCTCTAGAACCTGGTCAAGAAAGGGAAGATAGAAGTGGTCTTTTCTAGTTACCAAATTGAGTTTTCAGTAATCAATACACATCCGTCATCCTGTGACGACTCTAGTTAGATCCAGTTCATTTGCATCATTTGTTTACCACTGTGACTCCAGACTTTTTAGGCACAACTTGGATTGGACTAACCCATTTGCTATCGGAGATGGGGAAGATTATCCCGGCATCTAAGAGCTTTCACACCTCTACCTTTACAACTTCCTTCATGTGAGGGTTCAATCGTCGCTGCATTTGACGAGAGGCTTTTGAGTCCTCTTCAAGGTATATGGCATGATTACATAGCTTAATGGGCTTATATCTTTCAAGTCAGCAATGGTCCACCCAATGGTGGTTTTGTGGCTTTTAAGAACTTCAATTAGTTTAGACTCTTGCAAATCTGTGAGCTTAGACGAAATTACCACTAGGAATGACTCGTCCTCTCCTAGGAATGCATATTTCAGGTTAGATGGGAGAGGTTTCAATTCAAGCTTTGGTGGCTTGTTACTTGATGAGAGTGGCTTTGTGCCACTTGGTGAAAGTTCTTTGAATTTGGGGGCCCATGTAGTAACAGCATGAGTTGGGCAATTCTTTGGATCATCATCTATTATTTCAGATGTGATGGACTTTGACAAAGAAAGTTTATTGGAATTTTCACAGAATGTGTTGCTCAGATGGTCCTGGAGCAAAAATTCAATGGAATTTATTTCTCTTTCTTCTTTGTCCTCTCCTGGGTGTTTGGCAACATTGAAAATATTCAGCTCAAGTGTCATATTTCTAAAGGTTAATTTTGTGACCCCATTCCTGCAATTGATTAGTGCATTTGAAGTTTGCTAGGAAAGGTCGACCAAGAATGATGGGAATTGGACTCTCTGAATGTTTTGTTGGCTGAGTATCTAAGACGATGAAGTCAACAGGAAATACAAAGTTGTCTACTTGGACAAGTATTTCTTCAGCAATACCCCTAAAAATCTTTACAGATCTGTCTGCCAACTGAAGTGTAACACTTATGTGTTTGAGTTCTCCCAGACCCAATTGTTGGTAAACAGAGAATGGGAACAAATTGATACTTGCTCCAAGGTCTAGCAGTGCTAGTTCAATTCTAAAATTTCCAATGACACACGACACAGTCGGACACCCTAGATCTTTGTATTTTGGAGGGGTTCTGTGTTGAAGCAAAGCACTGGCATGTTCTGTCAAGAAGGCTCTTTTTTGAACATTATGGCTTCTATTGACTGTGCACAAGTCTTTCAGAAACTTGGCATAAGATAGAACCTGTTTGATTACATCCAGAAAATGGGATGTTGATTATTACTTGCTTAAAGAGCTTGTAAATTTCTGGCTGATTATTCAACTTCTGTACAATTTTGAGTCTATGAGGAAAAGGAGCAGGAATAGAACACAAGGGTTCTTCTTCCCGTGATGGTTCTGGTCCTTTAATCATGGGCTCGAGTTCCTCTTCTCTCACAAGTTCAAGGTGCAATTGATTCAGGCTCGATTGGTGAGTTGACTAGGATGGATTTTGGCTTTGGAATTAGCTTGTCTCGGATGGTCTTGTCAATCACCTTGCCACTTCTTAGTGTAGTGACAACTTGGGCTTGACCTTGTGAATTTTCCATGGTTGAAGGATTTTCCACCGAAAATTGGCCTTGTGGTGGTTTTGGTTGGGCAGGAAACTTGCCCTTCTCATGTGCGATCATGGATTAGGTCAACTTTTAGATGTGACTTTTAAGATCCTCGAATGATTGAGTGGTCTGGGTTTTGAAATCAGTGAAAGCTTGAGTGGAACTATGGTTATAATTCATTTGGCTTTGCATGAACTGGTTCAGTGTGTCCTCAAGGTTCCTCTTTTGTGGTGGTTGGTATGGTTGGTATGCAGGAGGTCCTTGAGGTGGTGGGTGTGAACCTTGTTGTTTGTTCATGGGAGTTGGCTGGGTGTTCCTCCAACTGAAGTTTTGGAGGTTCCGCCACCCTGGATTATATGTTTCAGAATATGGGTTGGAGTAAGGTCTGTTGAAATTAGAGACAACATTTGTTTGTTTCAATAGAACCTCTTTGAATGTTGGAATTGTAGGACACTCCCCAGTAGGGTGTCCTGTTAGCACACAATTCCCACACACTTGTTCTGTGGGAGAGCTAACAACAACTTGATGAACTTTTTTCATCTCTAAAGCTTCAAGCTTTCGAGATAGGATGGACATTTTTATTTAAGGTCATCATCATCTTTCAAGACATACTTACCCACTTGGGAAGTAGATGGTTTGGCTTCAATAGCTGTAGAAGAGGCGGAGTCCCACATCTGAGAACTGTCAGATATGGTATCAAAGAAATCGAATGCCTCCTCCAGACTTTTTCCCATAAACTCCCCTTGAGCCATCATTTCGACAAACTGGCGTAGTCTACTGGGCAAGGAGTCATAGAAAAATCCTACCAAAGTCCAATTCTCAAAAGCATTATTTGGGAAAGATAGGAGTAGATCCTTGAATCTCTCCTAACTTTGGTAAAAGGTTTGTCCTTTATTGACCAAAAAATTGATGATTTGTCTTTTCAATGCATTAGTGCTGTGTAGAGGNTTCTCAAAAGAATGGTGTGGGCAGGATTGGAGAAGATCTTTGAATCTTTCCTAGCTTTGGTAAAAAGTTTCCCCTTCCTTAACTGAAAATTTCATGATTTGTCTTTTAAGTGCAGTAGTGCGGTGTAGAGGAAAATTTTTTCTAAAAAATTCATTTTGTAGTGCCTGCCAGTTGGGTATGGAAAGAGCTTTTAAAGAATTCAGTCATTGTTTAGCTTTATCCCTTAAGGAAAAAAGGGAAAAGTTTCATCTTGGCCAATTCGGAATTGTCATGAAGGTTCCACATACTTCCTCAAAATCTTTTATGTGCAGATATGAGTTTTTTGTTTCGAGTCCACGGAATTGAGGGAGTAGTTGAACTGTCCCCTTATCTTTACAGTAAATTGGGGTACATCTTTAGGAAAGATAAAACAAGAGGGGACACTATTTCTTGTGGGATTTAAGTAATCCCTCAAAGTTCAAATTTTAGGTACTTCCCCTTCTCTTATAGGAATTTCTTCTCGTCTCTCACCATTTGCCATTTTACTTTCACAAGAGTCTGCTACTGATCTAGGTGAGAGTGGTTCAGATTGATTTACAAATCCAGAAGATTCAGCTGACAATTTTGATAGTGAGGAGTGTTTTTAGACATAAAAGTAATTAAAACAACCTTATATACAGTAAAGCAAATTTAAACACAAAAATAAGGTCTTTTTATCTTTTATCGTAAAACACCTTTTATGGTTCCCCGGCAACGGCGCTAAAAACTTGACTTGATCCAAAATATGTATACCCAAGTGCAGGCGGATAAGTTGTAGTAATAATCCGGTGAAGTCTGGAGTCGAATCCACAGGGAACTATGATTGGTGTTTTTGAAGTAAGCAATAATAGAGACCAAGTAACTTGAAAATTTTGAGTGTTTGGAGTGGTGGGGTTTTCTTGAATAGAATAGAAGATTCTTTTCAAGAGTTTTCTAGGCAAAATATAAGATTCTCAAAATACAATAGCCACCCTTTAGCTCAAGGATCAGGGCATGTAATAGAGTATCCATTTTGTTATGTTTGTGCTTTATAACTCAATTAACTCCCGAGTCAACAACAAGTTAATCAGAAGATAAAGGTGGACTGTGAGAATTAAGCACATGATTCCGATACCTTTCTAGAAGTTTACAAGAGTTTTCTGTGCCGAGACTTAACCCGTCTACAAACAAGCACGTGTTTCTACAAGGCATCCAACCATCGCATTAATGATCCATTTTTTGAATAAAGCACAATGATAGTGGGGATTGAAAGGTTGTTATGAAGAACTAGTCGGGGTACTTGCATTGAACCAACGGATCTTTCTATGCAAGAGTCATCCGTATCATAAATGGAGCACCAGGTTATACAAAGGACCTCAATCTTTGCTAGGTACATTCAATCACCCAATGAATAGGTGGAGTATAAACCATTAAAGCATGAAGAAGTTGCAAAAACATAAATTTCGGATAATCTTTACATATTCATCACCTCTTACTAAAGAGTGAATGAGGAACTACTCAATTTTCATGGCCTTGGCAAAGCTAGAAAAATGAGTGCTACTCATCCCTCTGAGTAAAGCAAACGAAACAAAGAGCTTATCTTTAATGAAGAATAAGTGA
Source organism: Ilex paraguariensis (assembly GCA_963454935.2). NCBI lineage: Eukaryota > Viridiplantae > Streptophyta > Magnoliopsida > Aquifoliales > Aquifoliaceae > Ilex > Ilex paraguariensis. The sequence goes on along the minus strand of CAUOFW020000947.1, from coordinate 1,360,116 downwards.
ATCACTCTCCACCCTTCACGGCTTTGGTAAGGCTCTAGAAAAGTGAAAGAGTTTCACTCTTCTAAAAAAGAAGGATGCTCAAGCAATGGAAGTGAAATATATGCACAATAAAAGCAGAAGAAAGTTAGTTGCTTTTGGAGGGTTTCCACCATAACCAAAAGATAAACTACCTTTCTTGATACTTTGAAAATAAAAGCAAGTATAACTACAAGGGGAGTCTAAGCCTCCATCATGGTTGTCACAACATGAATGTAAAGACTTAGCATAAGGAAATAAAAGACTTCAACTACAAGGGGAGTCTAAGCCTCCATCATGGTTGACACAACATGAATGTAAAGACTTAGCATAAGTAAATAAAAGACTTCAACTACAAGGGGAGTCTAAGCCTCCATCATGGTTGATATAAATGTAAAATGAAAACATAAACATGAAATGTTCAAGAACTAGATTACTAAAACACTCTTACTTTACAAGAACAAAGATTGCTCCCCCTTTGCTCTACAAGAGGAAGAATTCTTTTAAGCTCCCAACATGGGAGTATTTATAGGCAAGGAAGGGAAGGGGGGATAGGAGATAAGAGAAGATGAGTGAATAGTATTTGCCGCCCATGGGAATCAACTATTCTGCAGGCAGTCTGCAAAGGGACGTTGAAACGTGATATGGCGTTTGAAAGTTAAGTCTATCTTTTCTTTCAGGACGTTCGAACGCCAGATGGCGTCTGATGTCTTCCACTCAAATGGCCTGTGGTCACTGACTTGATCACTTCCATGTCTTGAACAGCCTTGACTTTACACTCAGTAACTTGGTCCTCAGTCACTTAGGACAACGTTCGAACGTGGAGTGACGTTCGAACATTGTACTCAAGTACTTCTAGTTCTTCTTTCTTACTGCAACATGCCAGGTTCCAGTAGTGTAGTCTTCTCAAGATTCTACAGGACGTTCGAACGTGCTTTGGCGTTCAAACGTGGTACTCAAGTACCTCAGCATTTTCCCTTTGTTGATTGCAACACGTCATATCTCAGCAGTTGGCCTTGCCAGGGTTTCAGAGAATGTTCAAACGTGGGTTAACTTTCGAACGTTCTTGCTTTGTTCCAACCTTTTAAAATTTTGTTCTCTATTGTGCTGGTGTTACATTCAATTGTGATTTTTGTTGTTCTTGAGCCTTTGTTCACTTTAGGACCTGAAAATATCATTACTTAAACTCCATCAAAGCACAATTAGTGCAAAAAACATAGAAAAAATTGTTAACGTTATGCACGAATCAGCAGAATCACACAAACTTTAGTTGGAGGAACACACAACCAACTCCCATAACTCCACAAAAAATTTCACAACCACCACTTTAAGGACCTCCTGCATATCAACCATACCAACCACCACACAAGAGAAGTCTTGGGGATACACTGAATTAGTTCATGGCTACCCAAATAAACTACAACACTCATTTCACTCAGGCTTTCAATGATTTCAAGGCATAGACTACCTAGTCTTTCAAGGATCTCAAAAATCATATCCAAAAACTGACCCAATCAATGAACATACATGAGAGGGGTAACTTTCCTACCCAACCAAAACAACAACAAAGGCCAATTTCATGTGGGGAATCCTTCAATCATGGAAACCCCACAAGATCAAGCTCAAGCTATCACTACACTAAGAAGTGATAGGGTGATTGACAAAACCATTAGAGAAATGTTAATTCCAAAGCCAAGACTTGAGCCTGAACCAGTTGAGCTGGAACCTATAATTGAAAAAGAGCCAAAAACATCGGAGGAAAAAGACCCTTCTTGTCCTATTCTTGCTCCTGTTCCTCAAAGACTCAAAACAGTACAAAAGTTGAATAATCATCCAGAAATCTACGAGCTCTTTAAGCAAGTGAAAATCAATATTCCACTTCTAGAAGCAATCAAGCAAGTTCCCTCTTATGCCAAGTTTCTAAAAGACTTGTGCACAATCAAGAGAAGCCAAAATGTTAAGAAAAGAGCCTTCTTGATAGAACAAGCCAGTGCCATACTTTAACACAAAATCCCTCCAAAATACAAGGATCCAGGGTGTCCAATTGTGTCATGTGTCATTGGAAACTTTAGAATAGAACAAGCTCTATTGGATCTTGGAGCCAGTTTCAATTTGCTCCCTTCCTATGTCTACCAACAATTGGGTCTGAGTGAACTCAAACCCACTTGTATTATACTCCACTTGGTAGATAGGTTTGTCAAAGTCCCCAGAGGCATTGTTAAGGATGTCCTTGTTCAGGTAGCCAACTTCGTCTTTCCTGTTGATTTCATTGTTTTGCAGCCAACAATTCATTTAGAGAACCATATTCCCGTCATTCTTGGTCGACCATTCCTAGCAACCTCTAATGCATTAATCAATTCCAGGAATGGATTCATGAAATTAAATTTTGGCAATACAACTCTTGATCTTAATATTTTTAATTTTGCCAAGCATCTAGGAGAGGACAAAGAAGCAAGAGAAGTAAATTCCATCGAGTCTTTGTTCCACGAACATTTGAATGATACATTTTGTGAAACCTTTGCTGAATCCTGTATGTTGGAACCTATCACATGTGATTTAATAGGTGATGACCAAAATACACAAAGTTGCCTGCTCATGTTGTTGAGACATGGGCACCCAAATTTGAAGAACTTTCATCAACTAGTACGAAGCCACTTTAATCAAGTGTCAAGCCACCAAAGCCTGAACTAAAACCTCTCCCATTTGACCTAAAATATGCATTCTTAGGAGAGTGAGAGTCATACCCAGTGGTAATTTCATCTAAGCTTATAGAGTTGCAAGAGTATAAGTTGATTAAAGTCCTTAGATGCCATAAAAGCACCATTGGGTGGACCATTGCTTATTTGAAAGGTATAAACCAGTTAATCTGTAATCATGCTATATACCTTGAAGAGGATTCGAAACCCTCTCATCAAATACTGCGGCGATTAAACCCTCACATGAAGGAGGTTGTGAGGACTTAAGTGGTCAAACTATTGGATGCTGTAATAATCTTTCCCATCTCTGATTGTAAATGGGTTAGCCCAACCCAAGTTGTGCCAAAGAAATCTAGGGTCATAGTGGTTAGAAATGATGCTAATGAACTAGCACCAACTCGAGTCATCAAAGGATGGAAAATGTGCATAAACTTTCGAAAAATCAATTTGGTAACTAGGAAAAACTATTTTCTTCTTCCATTTCTTGATCCAGTCTTAGAAAGAATTGCCAGTTATACATTCTACTATTTCTTGTATGGATATTATGGGTATAATCAAATTGAGATAACACTAGATGACGAGGAGAAAACAACATTCACATGCCCCTTTGGAACCTTTGCATTCAAAAAGATGTCATTTGGACTTTTTAATGCTCCTGCAACGTTCCAAAGGTGCATGCTGAGATGCTGAGTTTGTTTAGTGACATGGTTGAAAATGTTTTGGAAGTATTCAGGGACAATTTTTCGGTATATGGTGATTCATTTGATTTGTGTCTGACAAATATGGAGAAAGTGTTGATAAGATGTAAGGAAGCCAATCTAATGCTCAATTGGGAAAAATGCCATTTCATGATAACACAAGACATTATCCTATGTCACATCGTGTTGTCTAAAGGCATGAAAGTTGACAAGGCAAAAATATATCTGATTGGAAATTTGCCTGCTCCCAAGACAATTAAAGATGTCCGATCATTTCTAGGACATGCAGGGTTCTATAGGAGATTCATAAAAGACTTTAGTACTATATCTAAACCCATGTGCCATCTCCTTAGTCAGGACATATCATTTTGTGTGGAGTGAAGCATGCCAAAAAGCTTTTGATATGCTTAAAGGTATGTTAATTTCTGCCTCAATAATGCAACCTCCTGACTGGACTCTACCATTTGAATTAATGTGTGATACAAATGACTATGTTGTAGGAGCAGTGTTTGGACAAAGAAAGGATAAGAAACCCTATGTGATTTACTATGCAAGCAAAACTTTGAATAATGCTCAAATGAATTATTCCACGACTGAAAAAAGAATTGCTTGCCATAGTTTTTAATCAGGAGAAATTTTGTTCTTACCTTATTAGTTCTTCTGTAATTGTGTTCACTGACTATGCATCATTAAAATTGTTGCTCACAAAGAAAGATGCCAAGCCAAGGCTCTTAAGATGGATACACTTATTGCAAGAGTTTGATCTAATCATTAAGGACAAGAAGGGTGTTGAGAATGTGTGGCAGATCATCTATTCAGGTTACCATATGAATTTCATGAGGATGGTCTTCCAATCAATGAAAATTTCCCTGATAGGTAATATCTTTTTGTCATTTTGAAGTGTGTGGTGGCCATTTTTCATCTAAACAAACCGTTGTGAAAATCTTGTAGTGTGGATTTTATTGGCCCACACTTTTTAAAAATATTCATGCCTTCTGTCTAACATGTGATTGTTGTCCGAATTTGGTATTAACAATTTACGTGCAAGTATACACGATCAACAAGTAATAAAGTGATAAGTAGAATATCGTTCCCATGGAGAATTATTGCTAATAATAACCAAGTACTAACTTTGTATCAATTCAATTTTATTTAAACAATTGAAATTGAACTATGGAATGACTAAATTAAAACTAAATCTAAACTTAACAATCAAGGGTTGAATTTACTAGAGAAAAGAAGTTAAGATTACAACTTCTCCTAATGCTTCGTATAAATCTTTCTAACTCTCTTTCTAGTTAATTGATCAAAATAAGTTGTTAACTGAGAACTCAAAGTTATTTATCAAACCTCTTCCGATAGTTAGATAAAATTATCTCTCCCAATTAAATTACTATATTCCTATGCAAAATAGGTTGGAATAGATTCATTGAGTTCAAACTCTCAAAAAAATTACACACGACATATAGGTATATTCCTATCCTATACATAAATCCAGCTATTCAATCCTAAGAAGAATAAACTAGACGCATGTCATCATATTCCGATCTAAACCTAGAATTTATCTCCCAATTTCATCTAGGTTATCAAATTAATTTTTGGCCACACAATTATACATCAATCACAAAATATGACAAACAACTCATATAAGATCAATAAGAACTAGAAACGAGAGTAGATTAATTTAACTAGACATAGGTTCCATTGCAATCTTAATAATAATTTAGTTCATAACGTAATTGAAAAACATCTTTCTAAAATTGAACATCTTAAAAAATCAAGAAATAAAAGTAAGAGAAAAGAATGAAAACTTAGGTGCAATCTTCAATTCTTCTCTAGCCTTCAAAACCAATCTTCTTCGTGTCGATTCCTTCGATTCTTGTCTTCAATTTTCTTCCAATTCCTTGGCTTTTCCAGATGTTTTCAGCCCCCAAAAGTCAGCATATATCATCCGCACACAAACCCTAGCATATATGTAGCTTTAGAGTCCAATTTCGGGTCAAAAATAAGTCAAAATTTGCATCACAGACCAACACAAGCGTAGCTACGCCCGAAATCAGTGTAGGGGCTCCATTTGGACAATAGGTTGGCACAGGAGTGCGCCCCCCCAATTAAACCTAAAATGCCCTTGTTGCTTCCTCTTAAAAAATTCAACATTTTGGCTCCAAATTGACCTTGTTTCATTTCAAATAATCATCCCTACAAAATAACATCAAAACACACAAAATAAATAAAAAGGAACATAAAATAATTGAAAACTTACAATTTCATCAAATAAAAAATACTCAATGCGTAGTTATAAAATTCACTCATCAAATACCCCCAAACTTAAATCTTTGCTTGTCCTCAAGCAAAATACTAAGAACAAAGATTATAAAAATTAATCCTAACAACTAACTACTCAAACAATGGATCAATATAAATTTGAACAATGGTCCAAAAAAAGTTACTACAAATAATATTCAAGGGAAACTTCAAAACAGTGCAAAGTCTATCAATTTAACATACTCCTTAATTTTACCTCCGCTCATGACCCTTTAAATACATGTCAATATCCAAACTATCAAGCTATTCATTAGCCAAATACATTTATGTAATCAAATGCTTCATAGGAGATACTCAATATCAACTCTATGGACTTACATTTCACATCAATCTCCACTCATTAAGGCAAACATAAAAATAGAAGGACCAAAGATTTTTCCCTTTCTCTCGGTGAGTGCATTTTATGCTCCATCTCACCTCCTATTGAGTGAGTGCGTTTTACGCTTCATCTCGCCTTTTCTTGAACAAGTGCATTTTATGCTCCATCTCGTTCTCGACATGTGTTTATGAGTGGGTGCGTTTTATGCTCNTTCGTTTTACACTTCATCTCGCCTTTTCTTGAACAAGTGCATTTTATGCTCCATCTCGTTCTCGACATGTGTTTATGAATGGGTGCGTTTTATGCTCCATCTGTACTCACCACATGCCCCTTTCTTGTTTTTTTTTTGTTTTCCTAACTCATGAAGGATCAAATCAAAATAATTTTCAAAAACTCACTTNCAAGTGCATTTTATGCTCCATCTCGTTCTCGACATGTGTTTATGAGTGGGTGCGTTTTATGCTCCATCTGTACTCACCACATGCCCCTTTCTTGTTTTTTTTTTGTTTTCCTAACTCATGAAGGATCAAATCAAAATAATTTTCAAAAACTCACTTTTTTTTTCTACACTAACCCATCATAACCAAGATTTCTCCCAAACTTATATGAATACCTCAATTTGCTTTGAATAATGCTTAAATAAGTTTTCTAGAGTTTCAATGATATCTCCCACAAGCAGTTAACCAAATAAATTCTCTAAATAATAACTAACCAAACAGATGGATATGTGCTCATGAATGAAAAGATCACAAACAGTGTAAACCAACTAGTATGTCAAGCTACAGGCTCAACATGTTCATCAATTTCCCTTAAATTGACAATTAATTCCATTCATCATTGGCCATGATCAAATTCAATCAACCCATTGCTCAAGTTGTACTATTATTTAAAGTGCAAACATGTTATCTAAATGCATACCTAATAATGCAAATGCGAACAAGAAAACACCCTCAAACTTAAACTAAACATTGTTCTCAATGTATAAAGTAGAAAAAATTAAGATAGAGGACTTCCCTGAGACTTCGCTAGTTCACATCATCGTCAGCGTCCTCATCGTCCGTTGAGTCGGGAGTGTATTCAGGAAACATAGGTGGACTGTTCTTGGCTTCTAGTAGGGTTTTGTGTGTGCTCCAACTTTATGTTTAATCCTTGGGACCTAACTAACTAACTAACTGCATTATTTCTTATAAAAAAGTAAATTAAAATAAAATGAAATAAAACTTAGAAACTAAAATTTGGGTTGCTTCCCAATTAGCGCTTGGTGTATAGTCTTCGGCCTGACTACTTCGTGTTTCATCCCGGGTTGACATGGGTAATTGAGGTCTTTTCATGATTAATGTCGCCACCCCAATATTGCTTCAATCTTTGCTCGTTCACCTCGAAAATTCTTTTCAAATTGGCTTCTTCAACTTTGACTACACCATGTGGGAACACCTCCTTTTTTTATGGCTTGACGTTCTCAAGTGGATCAGAAGTACAGCTTCCTACGAATACCTTATTCACTTCATCTTCCACCAAATCAACTCGAAAACATTCTTCCGGTTCCTTTCAAAATTTCATAGCTGAAAATACATTGAATGTAACCTCTTGATCTTGGATTTAAATAGTTAGGTCACCTTTTTGTACATCGGTAAGTGTTCTCCCTGTTGCTAAGAATGGTTGCCCAAGAATAATAGGTATTTCTCTATCTTCCTCACAATCTAAGACTATAAAATCAGCTAAAAAAATGAACTTATCCACTTTAACTAGAATGTCCTCAACTATGCCTCTTGGATAAGTGAATGATCTATCCGCAAGCTGCAATGTAACATTAGTAGGCTTTGTTCCCTTCAAACCCAATTGTTGATAAATTGAGAGTGGCATCAAGTTGATACTAGCTCCTAAGTCACACAATGCTTCCTTGAAAAACTGGCTGCCTATTGTGCATGGAATTGTAAAGATACATGGATCTTTGAGCTTTGGTGGTAGCTTCTTTTGAAGAATTGTGTTGCACTCCTCCGTAAGTGCCACAGTCTCAAAATCACCTATTTTTCTCTTCCTTGACAAAATTTCCTTCAAACATTTCACATAGTTACGCATTCTCTCCATTGCTTCTGCAAAAGGGATATTTATTTAGAGTTTCTTAAACACTTCCATGAATTTAGAGAACTCTTTATCCCACTTTTGTTTCTGTAGACGTTGTGAAAACGGCACGGGAGGCACAATAGGTCTTAGATTACCTCCATTAGAACATGCAACTCGATCTTCTTCTTTCTTTTCATGATCCATAATCTTGCTATCTTTTATTTTTTTACCCTCAATATCATCTCCATGTGATTGTTTTGGAGTTCCGTCCACAACCTCAGGTAACTCTTTTCTGGTTCGTAATGTAATAGCATTGCAGTGCTCATAACCTTCCCTCTTAGGATTAATCTCTGTATCACTAGGTAGAGTGCCTTGAGGTCGATTGTTAATGGCATGAGCAAGCTGACCCATTTGGTTTTCTAGGTTTCGGATTAATACTTCCATATTGTTCATCCTTGTCTCATTTTGTGATATGTACATGGAAAGCAACTCCAAATTCGACTTCTTTTCTTGCTGTGGTGGAGCTTGATTCTGAAATCCTGGTGGGTATGATTGTCTTGGAGCAGAAGATTGGGCTTGATTATTACTCCATGAAAAGCCTGGATGATTCCTCCAACCAGGGTTATAGTTGTTGGAATTGTTGCTATATTGTTGGCTGTTATGGTTATCAATGTATTGTACTGACTCTAGATTAATTGCATAATGATCACTTGGATGGTTCCCAGCACACAATTCACAAACAACTGCCACACTTTGAATAGGTTGCACTCCTAAAGTATCAATCTTCTTTGTCAATGTAGCAACCTGTGCAGCCAATGCAATAACCGCATCAACTTCATAAATTCTCGCTACCTTTGGCTGATTGATCCTTGCAGAGGGCCACTGGTAATTATTGGCAGCCATCGTTTCCAATAACTCATAAGCTTCATCAAAATTTTTCCCCATTAATGCTCCTCCTGTAGCTGCATTGATACTTGTTCGGGTAGCACTAAACAACCCGTTGTAGAACGTCTGAACTTGCAATCACTTAGGAATACCATGGTGAGGACATTTTCGGAGTAATTCCTTGAATCACTCCCAAGTTTCATATAAAGTCTTAGAATCATGTTGTGTGAATGATGTGATGTCATTCCTCATCCTTATAGTTTTAGCTGGTGGAAAGAATTTAACTAAAAATATTTTAGCTAAATCTGTCCACGTGATAATAGAACCCGACGGTAATGAATGCAACCAACTCTTTGCCTTATTATGTAATGTGAAAGGAAAAAGTCAGAGCCTAATCGTGTCTTCGAAAACCCCATTATACTTGAACTTGTCGTAAATCTCTATAAAACTCATCAATGATCGTTTGGGTCATCGTCAGGCAAACCCCCAAACTAAACTGAATTCTAAATCATTTGTATGGTACCCGGTTTGATCTCAAAACAGTTTGCTTGAATTACGGGCCTTAGAATGCTTGATTGTATTTTTGTAATAAGCGGCATAGCATAATCCCTTAACGATTTTTGTTCATCTTCAGCCATAGCTTTTTTGTTGTTTACTTCTTGATGCTGTTTTCGCAAGTTTCAACACATTCTCTCAATTTCGTCTTCATACGGTAGTAGCTCCTAACCTTTAGATCGTGTTAGCATACAAAATTCAAGATTGCTTGCGAACATAATTAAAACAGAAAATTAAATAAGTTTAAACTAAGATCAAATTGATTGAAATAATTACTAGAATAATTCCCTGACAACGGCGCCAAAAACTTGTTGTTCGAATTTGGTATTAATAATTTACATGCAAGTATACACGATCAACAAGTAATAAAGTGATAACTAGAGTATCGTTCCCACGGAGAATTATTGCTAATAATAACCAAGTACTAACTTTGTATCAATTCAATTTTATTTAAACAATTGGAATTGAACTATGGAATGACTAAATTAAAACTAAATATAAACTTAACAATCAAGGGTTGAATTTACTATAGAAAAGAAGTTAAGATTATAACTTCTCCTAATGCTTCTTGTAAATCTTTCTAACTCTCTTTCTAGTTAATTGATCAAAATAAGTTGTTAACTCAAAACTCAAAGTTATTTATCAAACCTCTTCCGATAGTTAGATAAAATTATCTCTCCCAATTAAATTACTATATTCTTATGCAAAATAAGTTGGAATAGATTAATTAAGTTCAAACTCTCAAAACAATTACACACAACATATAGGTATATTCATATCCTATATAGAAACCCAACTATTCAATCCTAAGAAGACTAAACTAGACGCATGTCATCATATTTCGATATAAACCTATAATTCATTTCCCAATTTCATATAGGTTATCAAATTAATTGTTGGCCACATAATCATACATCAATCACAAAATATGGCAAACAACTCATATAAGATCAATAAGAACTAGAAACGAGAGTAGATTAATTTAACTAGACATAGATTCTGTTGCAATATTAATTATAATTTTGTTCATAACGTAATTGAAAAACATCATTCTAATATTGAACAACATCTTAGAAAATCAAGAAATAAAAGTAAGAGAAAAGAATGAAAACTTAGGTGCAATCTTCAATCCTTCTCTAGCCTTCAAGACCAAACTTCTTCATGTTGATTTTTTCGATTCTTATCTTCAATTTTCCTCCAATTCCTTGATTTTCCCAGATGTTTTCAGCCCCCCAAAGTCAGAATATATCATCCCCACACAAACCCTAACATATATGTAGTTTTAGAGTCAAATTTTGGGTCAAAAATAAGTCAAAATTTGCGTCACGGACCAACACAAGCACAGCTACGCCAGAAATCAGTGCAGGGGCACCATTTGGACAGTAGGTTGGCTTAGTGGCATGCCCCCCCCCCCCCCATTAAGCCTAAAATACCCTTGTTGCTTCCTCTTCAAAAATTATGCATTTTAGCTCCAAATTGACCTTGTTTCCTTCCAAATGATCATGATTCCTTTCAAATGATCATCCTTACAAAATAACATCAAAACAGACAAAATAAATAATAAGGAACATAAAATAATTGAAAACTTGTAATTTCATCAAACCAAAAATACTCAATGCATAGGTATAAAACCCTACGCATCAGTGATAGATGCCAAAAGTTGGGAAGCATTTCTAAAAGAAACATCATGCCCTTCAACCCAATTCTGGTAATCAAAATTTTTTACTGTTGGGGCATCAATTTTATGGGACCATTTTCCCCTTCCTTTGGCTATCTATATATTTTAGTGGCTATTGATTATGTGTCCAAATGAGTTGAAGCAATTCCATGCTGAAATACTGATCATCGACCAGTGATCAAATTTTTAAAAGAAAATATTTTGTCCAGATTTAGAATTCCTAAATCCATTATAAGTGATGGAGGTGCTCATTTTTGCAATCATCCTTTTTGGAATTTGATGAAAAAGTACTTGATTTCTCATAAAATTGCAACTCTTCACCATCCACAGACTAATGGACAGGCTGAATTAGCTAATAAAGAGATTAAACTGATTTTAGAAAAAATGGTAAACCCAGACTACAAAGATTGGTCGTTAAGACTAAATGATGCACTATGGGCATATCTCATTGCTTTTAAAACAATTTTAGGTCTCATTATCAATTAATTTGTGGCAAACCTTGTCACCTACCTGTGGAATTGGAACACAGAGCATACTGGGCTATTAAAACAATGAAATTTGACATAAACAAAGTTGGAGTCTCAAGCAAAATTCAGATCAATGAGTTGGAAGAGTTGAGAAATAAGGCATATGTGCTTGGTTATTGTTCGTCGTATACCCTAATCTTTGAACATCATCCTGTGATATGTGTATGGTTTATACAAATAGGTGAGTGTCACTCTCCCTCGGAATGATGCAAGAAATGGGGTAAACGTGTGTGTGAAATGAAATGTGTGCATGTACAAAAGTGTTCTCTAAGCATATAGAGAGTTTCGAGGGTCATGTTTTACTTGGAATTAGTATTCCAAGGTATTCTCCTCAGGGAAGGAAGGGAATTACGTTGAGGGTGATTTTGTGTAAAATGAAAAGTGTAAAATCTTTTGAGTTTGAGTTTTGGTGAGTGAAGATTTGTTCTAGATATGTAATGGAAANGGAATTAGTATTCCAAGGTATTCTCCTCAGGGAAGGAAGGGAATTACGTTGAGGGTGATTTTGTGTAAAATGAAAAGTGTAAAATCTTTTGAGTTTGAGTTTTGGTGAGTGAAGATTTATTCTAGATATGTAATGGAAAAAAGTGTTGGCAAATTCGAAGAGGTCATTCCAATGGGAATGCCAAATAAAAACAAGANATATGTAATGGAAACAAGTGTTGGCAAATTCGAAGAGGTCATTCCAATGGGAATGCCAAATAAAAACAAGACATTCGTCTAATGGTGCTTAGACGTTCGATTGATTCATAAGAAGTGAGTTACTAAAATGGAGGTGAGGATTCAAGCATATCCCATAACAAGTGTATGGTATATCAAGAACTCACAACCACGTCCACACTCAACCTAATCAAACTAAACCATCATACACTACAAGGATGAATGGAAAAGGAGTTGATTTAGCATAACCAAGAGGAAGTCTCTCTTGGACTAGCCAACATAAAGCTTAACTACTCATACTTAATGCAAAAACATAAATGAAGTAAAGAGACATTGTGAAGAAATGAAGATTTGAAATTGGTTTAATGCAAGAAAACTTAAACTATCAAGAAATGCATTCAATACGCATTTTAAAAACTTGAAATGAAGAAAACTCAATACAACAATGGTAGAATCGAAAATATGTAACTAAACTTGCAATGCACTTGTAATAAATGACATTAAAGGTAATAGATGAAGCTTACAACAGTCTTACAAAAGATTACAAATGAAACGGATGAAAGAAATGCAAAAATCTAAGCTTTCTCTCTCTAAAACTATCTCTTCTTCCTAGGATTTCTCTATCTACAATGCAATACAAACTGAATAATGCTGTGTGAAGCTTCCAAATTCGTCCATGGGGGTCCCCCTAGGCATTTGACAGACCTCCCATCCATAGGAGGCTGAAGTGATGGCATGGGGCAGGATAGAATAGCCTACCCAGTAACTCCCAGGCTTCCCTCTTCTCTCTCCTCCTTAATAATGCTTGAGCCTTCCAAGTCCAAGCCTAGGGTTGAGGAGGCATGTCTGTGTGTAAGGGAACTTAGGGGACAACTAGGAGATCCATAGGTGGGACCCCCATGTGGCAGAGTTTGAGTTACAGAATTTGACATTTTTTAGCAAAACCTATCGGTAAGTCGATGGCTAAACCTATTGGTAGGTTTTACTCTAGTAGTCAAAACCTTCTAGCAGTTTTTCGGTAAAACCAACTCCAATAACCAAAACCAACTGGTTGTTTTTTGACCAATCTATCGATAGGTTTTTACTTGTTTTGCTCAAATCTTGGTTCTTTCTGTAAAACCCGGGAAAATTTAAACTTTTTCCCACAAAGGGCAAAATCATAATTTGCCACTATTATGCAGATTTAAAATAAATATTTTATACAGCTCGGATGGAACAACGAACTTCACCGTTGAATTTGCATCGCAAAATCGAGCTGTCCTATCAATTTTTGTCGAATTCCGAGATAGTCGAGTTTTTTACATTTTCCGAGGAGACGGGCGTCCGGTGATCCCCAACAACGAAATTTTTATAAAAATTTTAAAATTTAAAAAATATTTTAAATAAAGTTCATATAAAATATTTTGAGCTTAAATCGGTATAAAATTTAATCGTTTCGGGGCGAAAACGGACCTAGAGAAAGGGGGACACGTGGCGCAACTCGGGCCAAACCTTGGAAAGTATAAATAGGGTGAAATATCTGAAAATTCAGATATTTCCTACCCATTTTCTGGCTGGTTTCAGACGTTGGAGGAAGAGAACAGAGAAAGAGAGTTTTCAAGTTTTCTTCCGCCGATTCTCGGAGTTCTGTCGGTAGGAATTCGTCGGGCCATGAATTAAAGTCGATCTACGCGATGAGGGCTACACGTGGGTACCAAAAACAACGATTTTCACCGAAGATTCAAAGACAAATTTTTGAGAAATCCAGAACTTGGGGCTTGTTTTGGTGTTTTTGAAGTCTCCACACTTCAAAGAGGTAGGGGTTTTTCTACCTTGGTTCATTTCCTACCTATAGTGTATGTGAAATGTGTAGGTTATTAGAGAGTATATATATATATCACTCACCTATGCATGTGAAATAAATAAAATGGGAATAAAAAAGGGTGTAGAAATGGCTTAGGTCAATTTCTAGTTGTATGTGTATGTGGGAATCACTTGTGAAATCCCATGAAAATTGAATGTGTTAGTAGCATGAGCTATGTATAACATGTGTGTTGTGAATTGTGATTAAATAGCAAATGTTATTTTATGCCTTGAGGAAGTAGGTGTAGAATGGGTTTGATTCAAGTCCTACTTTGTTTTGCTATGTGGAAGTACTTGTGTAATTTCTTGGATGGAAGTTATGTGTGCTTTAATATGTAGAAAAATGAGTGTGTTTAACTCATACATCAGTGTGTGTGTGCATGTGTTCTTGCTTGTTGGAAACCTAAAGTGAGGGAGATTAAAAGAGAAGGAAGAAAAAAACCAAGTTTTAGCTCACATTTGATATGTGGAAGCTATTAGTGTAAACTCTTGAAAAATTGGGTTTACATGGATTATTTGTGTATTTTAAATTTTCCTACCATAGTTGGTTGGATGGAAAAATGGTAGGCATATGGAACTATGTAATTCACTTGCCTATAGTTATGGAGTTGGTGTAGAAAGGATATAATCAATTTCTAGTTTGAAATTGATGGTTTAGTTAAAAAGGGGTATTGAGGATGGGTGGCATGACTTGAGATCAATTTTCTTGTTGAATGCACCATTAGTGTATGTTAAGTATGGGAAAAGGGTGCCAAAATGTGCTAAATAAATCTTGTAATATAGAAATTGGGTGAAGAAAAGTCGGTACACTTTTCTGCTCCAGACCAGTAGTTGTAGAATCGTCATAACTTTTGATCCAACCGTTGACCTGAGCTGAAATATTGACACAATACAGAAGACATCTAGATCTACAAATTTTGTGTTTTGAAATTTTCCAGATTCTTAGTGGATCATGATCAAAATGGAGAAAAACAGAGGTACTTCCACCAGAGGGAGCTAGTGCTGGTACCTTTGTTACTAAACGCCGATACCTCTTTGATATCTTAACTTCTAAGCCTCCAAATCCTCATATAATGTGGACATACCTTCACCACACATCCAAGATAGTTGCAAGGTTCTAAAATACTTGATTTATGCTATAAATACTTGCAACTTCCAAATATCAACATTATTCATAATTTCGGCTCCCTCTAAATGCTTACATGCAAAAGTTGAGTTAAAATGCATGTAATGAGGCCTTCAAATATGCAATATTTTGCACTCATCACTATGTGTTCTTTGGTTTAAATGAGGTATATTGGGGTATATTGGACCTCAATAGGATTAAATTAGTAAAGGAACACGGGTTACACGTGCAAGTTAGAATCCCGGACAAAGGGATAATAATGATGTGATGTCGGTTAGTGCGACATTCATGGATCTTTCCGTGGATTGACGGAGGGGTTAACGGTAGAAGTCACTTAATATGATTTCTTGAGTTATACGATGAATGTGAGTGAATTATGTGATAACATAATTGGTGCCGTGAAGGTGTTTAATAAAATGCCTTGAGTTATTGAAGTTGTTGTTTGATGAAATAACATGCTTGGAAAATGTGGTAAAACGAAATTACATGCTTATGATGTGATTTACAATTGTAATGTTATGTTGATGTATGCTTAACGATATGTTAGCATTATGATGATCATGGAATTTATATGTTTGGATATAATTGATCATGGGATATGTTAAAATTTTTTATATGACATTCATTACATATTGAACACGACAGTAGTTTGAAATGATGCATTACATTGCATATGAATGGGGTAAACACATCCATAACCATGAGCATGGGTGTGTGGTTGGATGGTTGGTCGATCATCATCCTTGGTGGTTGGTGGTGGGCTCGAGAAAGTTGGATGGAACATCCTATTGAGTCGCACGGTTACATGCATAAGAAAACTTGTGTCGGGTATAACAAGTAGGGCTAGACACTCCCTCGGGTGAAAAACCCGGCCACTTGGTTCATACACTTCCCCGCGGTGAAATTCCAAAAAAGTGTATTTGGTCTGCGGAACCTGCGGTGTGATTCCAAAATCTGCTACCCAACAAAGACACAAGATTTTATTGTACAAAACACCCATCCAATGGGTAACATCCATCAATGACTTGGTTTTACAAGAAAAACATAACTTTATTTCAAACGGTCATTGGATGTATTTTTGTCAATTGACTGGTTCATTATAGAAGTGCATCGCATTGTGTGGTGGGAGTTGGTGTGGACTTGGGATTAGGTGCATGAGTGAGTCTCATCTCATTTTATGGCATGGCATGTCATTATCATTTTCCAACATTGAATTGTCTATTATTGTTGGAGTGGATATTGTGGTGGCTTGTTGCATGTGCACATTTCATATGCACTTAGGATGGAGAGTAGCCTCTGTAGGAAGTATTCTATTGGACGTTGGCTCACCCTATATGGGAAACATTTCAGGTGTGGGGTGTGTACCGGCAGAGGACTATCATTTAGGGCCTCAAGGGTGAAGAGGGGCCAACATGTGGCCTTTAACCATAATTGTTTTGTAAACTTTTGTTAAAACTACGTTTTGGCATGTAATGTTTGTAAAGGAATTATAATTTTGAACTTGTATTAACTATGTTTAATGCATAAACTCATGATGTGAAATTATGGATAATTGGACCCGATGTGGTCAATGTTTTCTTATAAATGGACCTGGTGTGGTCAACATTTGTATATGGGACCTCGGATGGGTAATGTGATGGTACGGTGCATAGGTTGTGTTTTGGGTTAAGTTTCCCCGTACAAAGGAGACTCTGCCCTATTTTGTTAAATTATGAATCCTGGTAAATGAGACACAACGATGGGGTATCGAGTTATACGATATCCACAGGCATTTCGCGGGTTGATGGACGATCAACGGGACCCCCAAATTTTGGGGTGTCACACTTTCACCTTTCAAGTCATCGTCAAGTCTCTCCCTCATCTCCATTGACTTTGAGCACTACAGTTGGGGCTTAACATGCACCATTTAAGCTCTTTCACCTGCAAACACACCGAAACTCTATTAATAGCTTGAAACATTGCAATTCCTCTAATTTTTACCACAAAAAGCAAGCATAAAAGTGGTGCAAATGTGCACATGATACACAATATTTTGTGCTGATCACACCCCTCAACTTGAGCTTTGCTAGTCCCTAGAAAAGTTTACTTTCAAATCAATGAGTATGAAACTACAACAATCCATTTACATAAGTAATTCACCACACATTCAAAATACAAAAACCACAATGCAATTAATGAAATGAACTTGCGTAAGATGTAACAAACAACTATGTTCATTAATTACTTTCAAAAGTTAAGTACATGGAGTTATAATTCAAAAAGAAACAAAACAACCTAAAATTCCTAAAGACTCTTCCACTAGGTCAATAACTCCACTCCTCTCTATGTACAACCCAAAATCAAAAAAAAAAAAAACAAGAGCATCTTGCTCATCATCTCCATCCCCCTTGTCTCCATCATCGTCCCCTCTAGCATCCTCCTCCTCAGTCCCCTCCTCCTCTTTGTCATTGTTGTCCTCGTCTGAATCTCCCACCTCAACAACAGTGAAAGTTGAGGGGGCAGAGGAGGAAGATCTAGCAGTTAGAGGTGGTGGTCCATCGGGGATCGGCTCACCAACAAACGTATGCTGGAATAGTCTGGTCGTCATCGTCGATATCCCCTACATTATCTCCTCCAACACATTCAGGCGCTGAGATACCATGCGCACATGGGGAGAAGTGGACGGCCCAAGAGCAGACGGCCTCATAGAGAATGGTCCTACAGTAGATGACTCTAGTCTCGAAATCCTAGCTCTCTCACCCCGAATCATGGTTGACCTCTTGCTATTGCTCACCTTCCCTATGGCTTTGGTCTTGGGGGCTCATCATGTCGAAGAAATATCCCTTGACCTTAAAATGGTCGCACATCCAGATGACTAGGTTGCTAAATGGAAGGTTCACCTTCGGCTTTCTAACCTGGGCGAATTCCTTCATGAACTACCATATCAAGAGGGCTACGTCCAAGGTCTTCCCAGTTATGACAGCATTCAGAAGGGCCAACTTTTCCACGTTAGGGTTCTTCTCGGCTTCCCTGAGGAGTAAGTTGTAATGCAGCACCTTATTCATCATCCCATAAGCATGCTTGAGGCCCCTGACCTGGATCCTTCCCCTGAATTGGGTTAGCTCCTCGTACATCAATCCCACATACTTTGGAATGGTCTTCACCCCAAGAATGTTGTGTGCGTACATGAGGGTGGAGGGAGGTGGCCTCTCATACTTCATTAGGGTGGGAATCACGTCTAGGGTAACATCGAAGGTTTTCCCCCTCACATTTGTTCACAAAATACCCGCGTCCTCATCAACCACCTTTAATTTTTGGTAACACTCCTAACACAATGTCAAATTGAACCCACTAAAGGGCTCAAACCATGTCCCTATCCCATAGGCCTCAATGATCGTCACAACCTAGTTGTTCGGGCCCAGAGAGATCCGATCGACGTACCTCTCACGAGTAACATTCTTTTCCTTAATGCATTGGTAGCGCACATCATTCCTAGCCTTCTTCCTTCATTCTCCCCGGTCTCCACTCGACCCCTCCGCCCTCCTCTTTCGGGCACTAGCACCCGCGGGCTGTGGAGAACTTATCTTGGTGCGTTTGATACGCGCCATGCAAAGCAACAATGCCGTAAACACCAACAGTGACAAAAATACCATCAACAACCCCTCAATCGGGTCCACAACGTCAAGGATGATCCTCCCTGTGTGAACCATTGCAAAGATTTTGGAGCTTTTGAAATTTTTTTAAGGAGATTAGGGCTTAGGGGAAAACTTGATAAACCTAGGATTTTGGGAGATTAGGTATGAGAGTTNAACCATTGCAAAGATTTTGGAGCTTTTGAAATTTTTTTAAGGAGATTTGGGCTTAGGGGAAAACTTGATAAACCTAGGATTTTGGGAGATTAGGTATGAGAGTTTGTAATTTGGGAAGACAATGAACAGTTCTCCCAAAAAATCTAATTAAAACCCTTAATTTTGACATTCTGGGCAGAACCTACTAGTAGGTAGATGCCTGACCTACTGGTAGGTTTTACTCTAGTGAGCAAAACCTTTCAGTAGGTTCAGGTCCAATGAGCAAAACCTACCGGTAGTTTTATGTACAAACCTACCGGTAGGTTTTCACTTATTTGTAAAAAACCTGTGCTCTCCAATTCACTTCAACTCCTACACATTCTAGCACTCTAATTATGACCTCTACTCCACCAAAACATGTGCTACACTTGTAAACCACAATTTGAACTATCATGCCCCAAGTCATTACTGAAATTGCAATATGATTTAAAATTTTGATGCTTTCAAAACACAAGGTATAGATTTCTACATTTAACTACCCAAATGAACAACCAAAATGTAAGACACATGTTCAAATGACAAGGGCATTCCTAATTCCTGCAAATATCAAAAGCTTGAGCAATATTCCCCTATCCTGCAAGCATAGGGCTACCTAACACATCGTTCAACTACTCGAACCAATCACACATGAGCATCACCATGGCTTTAAATACTAGTCTAAAGTATGCACCTACACAGTCATTTTCAAACTGGTGAGTGTTTGAAATGGACATGTAATTTAAGTATTTACACAATAAAATTCACATTCAATTGGCCAGCCAAATTTAGCTTCGATGCAAAACTCACAAAGGGTCTCTCTTAACTATGAATCACAATCTAGTTATTCTGGCATGCTCTCTATGTGTACATGTGAGATAGAATCTTGCACATAAAACGAAGTATGCTCACATATAATCCAAAAATGAAGTTCATGCATGAAAATGAAACAACCTTGGCATAATCTCATGAAGGGAATGCTAGTGTATTAGATAGCAAAACCAACTTCTCTTTTCTTTAAAACTATGCATCCCCCATGCTTCTCTAGATAATTTAGAACTTTCACTGGTTGTAATGAGGCCTTTGGGTGATAGCTAGGTAAATGAAAGAAGGATAGAGGACAACAAAGAGGGTTTTTCCAAGTGAATGGCTTTTGTTTCAAACACCTCCCTTTTCATGGGCTTTTCAGTCTAACATCATCACCGCACCCTTTATTTCTTTTTTCTCTCTTTTCCTTAACAATTTCCTTTTATTTTGTCATTCTTTTCTTCTTTTCACCTTTTTTTCTCCGTTTCTTGGATTTTCATTCTTTTTTTGTTCAACTCTTTGAATTTCAACATCATTCATCTCTTTTGTTAATTTTTTGCACCACACTTCCTTCCCTTTTATGATCACTCATATTCAGCTCTATGAACAACCAAGGTGAGGTAGATTTTTATCATTCTACACTGGCTTGGTCAAATGTGTGGTGTAGAAATGAATTTACAATTAAGGCTCAATCACAACACTAGGGATAAACTTTCACAAGAAAAAGGCCAAGGCTCAAAGTAAATCAAAGATGACCTAAGATCCTTTCTAGATGGGCATGGGGGAGCAAATTGGATTTCAATACACAGTCAATCCACTACCCAAATGCACCGAACCAAAACAAACATAATGAGATTGTTGAACAAATTTAAAATTTAAAAAATTGTTTCTTGAGTAAATGTAAGTTTCCTCCAAAAATGATTGGCACTAAAGCTCTCATAGGTCCTTACACATCTCCACTATTCATGTCAAGCACTAAAATATGAATCCAATTCTTAAATTGCCAAAGTTATACATTCACGGTGCACTTAAGGTTGAGTTCAAATGCAAATACATATGTGATACTCACGCATAGGATGAAATTCTATAATGTGCTTATGTATTCAAGGTTCAATGCAATGATCAGCTTATCAACAAACCCATAACACTATAAATAGGGGAATACAGATCAACATTCAGATATTCTTCACAAAAATTTCAAAATTTTCACATAATTTGTAACTATTGTAAACAAGAATTTGTATGATATGTGAAAGACAAATTTTCACCACAAAAATTGGTATTATCAACAAAAATTTCCACAAACATTGGTGTATCAAACAAATGGTGCACCTCACCCCCCAACTTGATTCATGCATTGTCCTCAATGCAACAAAAAAGATATGATATGCAATGAAGGACTGTAAAAAGATGAGTAGAGTTAGAGAATACTTTGTACTTGATCTACGAAAAAAAACAACAATATCTGCAACTTAAGAAAAACAACACTATACGCAAAGATAAAGTAAGTAAAGGCGACTATACACTAAAAACCATAAGAACAGTTAATCCTCCAACAAGTCCGGGTAAACCGGATCCACAAATTCTTCCTCCACTTCTTGATCTTCAAACCCCTCAAAGAATGGCTTAATTCTTTGGCCATTGACCTTGAATGTCCTGCCATCCTCGGGGTTTGTGACTTTCGCAGCTCTATTAGGGTAGGCAACCTTGACAAGATAGGGGCCATCCCAACGGGATTGGAGTTTCCCTTAAAAGATCGATAGACGAGAATTATATAAGAGCACTTTTTGTCCGGCCCCAAATGATTTCCTTACAATAGATTTGTCATGAAAGATCTTAGCCCTATCTTTTGAAATTTTAGAGCTCTCATATGCATATCTTCGAATCTCTTCCAATTCATTTATTTTAAGCTTCCTATTATCTCCGGCCATTCTCATGTTGAAGTTTAAAGTCTTTATGCCCAATAGGCCTTGTGTTCCATTTCAACTAGCAAATGGCAAGCCTTGCCATAGATGAGCCGATAGGGGGACATACCTGGGATGGTTTTGTAGGCAGTGCAGTAAGCCCATAGGGCGTCGATTAGTCTAAGTGACCAATCTTTTCTATTTGGGTTCACCATTTTTTCTAGGATATTTTTGATCTCCTTATTGGATGTGAACCATTAAATGAATTCAAGAATCCATGAACAAATTGATTGAAGACTCCCCAAGAAAGTTCACAAACCAGATTATAAGAACCAAGAACCCTAGACCCAATGTTTTCAAAAAACAAGAACCCAAGGTTAAAAGTTCAAGAGAAAGACGCCACACTCAAGATTGAGTGATAAGTCAATGAACACCACATGTCATCCTCTGATCACATGTCCTTTGAGAGACAAGTCACTATAATCAGAGTGAATTTTTTTTTGCTGAGAGCATTCTAAGAGAGGTTTGAGACATCAAAGCTATCCATGGAAGGTGATAAAGTGGAATATTTGTTATATGACAATTCTTGCTACTAGAATGATCATTCCTACTACANAACTTATCACGAATCAATCGTTCATTCATGCTCTATTGGAGGAGGATTTCGAGTTGAGACGGTATTCTTATTGGAGTGACCTCTTAGATTTGCCAACATTTGTTTTTCATTTTACTAGCATCAAAACAACTTCACCAAACAACTTCCAACAATCAAAGATTTTACACTTTCTTTCTCCCAAAATCACCTTCCCCTCNGATGCTAACTCATTCTGATCTTACACATACACATCTTTTAATTGGAGTTTGTAGGTAGCTTCACTGAAAACCTTCACGAGACAAAACACTTCCACTAGGGATCACCTAGGGGTTTAACAGCTTGTTGCATATGCTAAATGCAATCGTGTTATCTACAAAAGTGATTTNTAACCAAGTAAAACATGATCCACGAAAGTCTCCTTGCGCTTGGGGGGCACTTTTTTTCACACATACTCACATGTGAAATCTCATTCATCCACCATTTCATTGCCCTTCTTTTGACATCATCCCTAGGAGAGTGACACTCCCTTTCATTCATATACTATACATGTCAAAAGGTGATGCTTAGAGGTTAGGAAACAACAAGGAATTTTTCCAAGCACTGTGATAATGAGAAAATCAAGATTGATAAGAAAAACTAAAATTCGAGAACAACAAACGTAACCACTGTGTAGTAGAAGCACTTTTGTTAAACGTCGTCGTGCCAAAAGACTTGGCGCCTATAAACTTTGTGGCCGGATCCTTCACATGAAAGAATATAATCATTGTTCTGAACCAATTTTTAGTTGCGCACTCGATCGATTGGACTAAATAGGGAATGGAAAAATTAAAGATTACCCTGAGACGTCATGCTATTCCGGTACTTTACTTACCCGTTTTGTGCAATAAGAAATTAGAAGAGTCACGGATTGTTCAAATGGCATGGAGACAGGGGAAGATGATTAGTAGTAAAAATTAGCATATTGCTATTCTCTTTTAATGACTAATTATACTTTGCATGGAGTGCAAAGCGCCAAGATGTGCATGGAGTGTGANGACTACCTAACAAGACTTTCATGCCACCAAACAAGACTTTTCAAGACCACCTAACAAGACTTTCACCCTCCCTTGTTGCCTATAAATACCATCCCNGATAGAGTTTAAATGATGACATATCAGGCCATAAATTGTACAAGGGACTAAAGGCAATGAGTATCAAACTTTCATGCAANAACTAAATCTCTTTGTTGGCAAAACCAAGAGGAACCTCCACTTTGGTATACCATTTCAACTGATTCTCCTACCCTCTTTCAGAGTTCAATGGTTCGGTTTGACTGGGTTGAGGGTGGATAACTAGGTGAGCCTTTGATATTCCGTAGGCCTAGTCACGATTTATGCTTAGGTACTCACCAATTNTAAACGCCGAATCACATTCAAACGTCAACTTGAATTAATTGAAGACCAAACTGTTGAGACATGGCATGTTGCAGCCAAGAAGGAAGACTCTGAGGTACTTGAGTACCACGTTCGAACACCAANGTGAGCCTTTGATATTCCGTAGGCCTAGTCACGATTTATGCTTAGGTACTCACCAATTTTACCCCTAACTTATCACGAATCAATCGTTCATTCATGCTCTATTGGAGGAGGATTTCGAGTTGAGACGGTATTCTTATTGGAGTGACCTCTTAGATTTGCCAACATTTGTTTTTCATTTTACTAGCATCAAAACAACTTCACCAAACNACGTCAACTTGAATTGACTGAAGACCAGACTAATGAGTGCAAAGCGCCAAGATGTGCATGGAGTGTGAAAATAGGTTTCCATAGAAGACCNGCATGGAGTGCAAAGCGCCAAGATGTGCATGGAGTGTGAAAATAGGTTTCCATAGAAGACCACAAGCAACTTGAGTGAGAATGTCAGGCCCTATCTGCTGTTCGAATGCCCATAAAGCAAAGACAGAAGAAACGTTTGAATGCCATACAAAGTTCGAACACCCAGAAAGGAAAAATGGATACAACATTCGAACGCCAACTCACGTTCAAACGTTCTTCAAAGACAGGTTGTAGAGTAGTTGGCTTTTCACTTGGACTTGGGCAGTATACACTATTCTTTCACACTCTCTTGCCTCCCCCCTATTCCCCCTTGCCTATAAATACTTCCCTTGGAGGAGCCTTTGAAAGGAGGGTTTTTGGGTAGAACACTAAAACTTGGTTTTTAAGGCTTAGACTACACCAAGAACTAGTAGAAGAGCTAGATGGAGGCTTAGACACCCACTCATGTAGCTAGTCTTAGATGTACGTTATATTTGCTTGTATCAAGAAAGTTAGTTTATCTTTTGGTTGAGAAAGCAACCCTGCAATTGTTGGTTGAGGAAGCAACCCTCTAAAAGTGACTAGCTTTCTTCTACTTTCATTGTTCATGTCTTTCACTTCCATTGCTTTAGCTCCCTTTCTTTCTTAGAGGAGTGAAACTCTTCCACTTTTCTAGAGCTTTACCAAAGCCGTGAAGAATGAAATGTGATTCACTCATTCTTCGTTGAAGGTTGGCTTTTTGTTTATTGTGCTTTTACATTGTAACTCCTCTACATGGGAGGATGAGTATTACTCACTTTTCTAGCTTAACCAAAGCCATGAAGGGTGAGTAGGTCCTCATTCACTCTTTAGAAAGAGGTGATGAATATGTATAAGTTATCCAGAAGTTATATTTGTGCATTTCCTTTATGCTTTAATGCTTTAGATTCCACTTGCTTATTGAATGATTGAAAGCATCTAGCAAAGCTAAGGTACTTTGTAAAATCGTAGGTTCTTTCTATGTCACAGATGACTCTTGCATAGAAAGACTCGTTGATTCAAGACAAGTACCTCGACTAGATCTTCGTGACAACAGCTCAATCTTCATCATTATTGTGCTTTATCTAAAGAATGGAACATTAATGCCATGGTTGGATGCCTTATAGAAACAAATGCTTGTTTGTAGACGGGTTAAGACTCAGCACAAACAATTTTTGTAAACTTCTAGAAAGACATCGGCACCATGTGCTTAATTCTCACAGTCCATCTTTATCTTCGGATCAACTTGCTATTGACACGAGAGTTAATTAAGTTATAAAGCACAAGTATAATAAACCGAATGATGAACTACATGTTTTGATCTTCGAACTAAAGGGTGACTGTTTATATTTGAATTTATCTTATATTTTGCCTAGAAAACTCTTGGAAAGAATCTTATATTCTGTTCAGGAAATCCCAAAGCTTCAAACTCTCAAGGTTTCCAGTTACTTGGTCTCTATTACTGCTCACTTCAAAACACCAATCATAGTTCCCTGTGGATTCGACTTTGGACTTAACCAGATTATTACTACAGCTTGACCGCCTGTACTTGGGTGTACATATTTAGGATCAAGTCATATTTTTTGGCACCGTTGCTGGGGAACCATAAAAGGTGTTTTAAGGTAAAAGGTAAAAAGACCTCTCTTTTTGTATAGATATTTTCTTCACTATGTATAAATTTGTTTTAATTGTTTTTATGTCTAAGGACACTCCTCACTATCAAAATTTCTACGCAAAATCTTTTGGGTATGTGAATCAACCAGAACCACCTTCACCTAGATAAGTAGTAGACTCTTGTGAAAGTAGAATGACAAATGATGAGCGACGAGGTGAAATTCCTGTGAGAGAAGGGGAAGTGCCCAACATTCAAATTCTGCGGGAATACGTAAATCCCACAAGAAATAGTGTCCCCTCTTGTTTTATCTTTTCTGAAGATGCACCCCTCTTTACTATAAAGACGGGGATAGTTCAACTACTCCCTTAATTCCATGGACACGAAACAGAAAACCCATATTTGCACATAAAAGAGTTCGAGGAAGTATGTGAAATGTTTCAAGACAACTCTAAGCTAGCCAAAATGATATGTTTTTCATTTTTTCTCAAGGATAAAGCTAAACAATGACTAAATTCTTTAAAAGCTCTTTCAGTACCTGAATGGCGGGCTCTACAAAATGAATTTTTCAAAAAGTTTTTCCCTCTACACCGCACTAATGCACTGAAAAGGAAAATCATAAATTTTTTGGTCAAAGAAGGAGAAACCTTTTACCACAGTTGGGAGAGATTCAAGGATCTACTGCAGTCCTGCTCACATCATGCTTTTGAGAATTGGATTTTGGTAGGATTCTTTTATGACTCCCTACCCACTAGACTATGTCAATTTGTTAAAATGATGGCTCAAGGAGAGTTCATGGGTAAGAGTGCGCAGGAGGCCTTCAATGTTTTTGACATCATATCTGACAGTTCTCAGATGTGGGACTCAGCCTCCCCTACCATTGTTGAAATTAAACCATCTACTACCCAAGGGAGTAAGTATGTCTTGAGAGATGATGATGACCTAAGAGAAAAAATGTCCACCCTATGTTGAAAGCTTGAAGCTTTAGAGATGAAAAAGGTACATCAATTTGATGTTGGCCCTACCATAGAACAAGTGTGTGGGATCTGTGCACTGACAGGACACGCTATTGGGGAGTGTCCTACCATACCAGCATTCAAAGAGGTTCTATTGGAGCAAACAAATGTCGTTTCCAACTTCAACAAGCCTTACTCTAACCCATACTCTGAAACATACAATCCAGGCTGGCGAAACCACCCGAAATTTAGTTGGAGAAACACATAACCAACTTCCATGAACCAACAACAAGGTTCATACCCACCACCTCAAGGACCTCCCACGTATCAACCATACCAACCACCACAAAAGAGGAGCCTTGAGGATACCCTGAATCAGTTGATGCAAAGCCAAATGAATTATAACAATAGTTCCACTCATGCGTTTATTGATTTCAAAACCCAGACCACTCAATTTTTCGAGGACCTTAAAAGCCACATCCAAAGGTTGACCCAATCCATGACCACACATGAGAAGGGGAATACCCAACCAAAACCACCTCAAGGCCAATTCCAGGTGGGAAATCCTGCAATCATGGAAACTCCACAAGGCCAAGCCCAAGTTGTCACTACACTGAGAAGTGGCAAGGTGATTGACAAGACAATTAGAGACGTGCTAATTCCCAAGCCAAAATCTGAGTCATCCCAGTCAACTCACCAGTTGAGCCTGAACCAGTTGAGCTTGAACCAGAAGAACTTGAGCCTATGATTGAACAAGAGCCAGAACCTTCAAAGGAAAGATGACCTCCGTGTCCTATTCCTACTCCTTTTCCTCATAGACTCAAAATTGTATAGAAGTTGAATAATCAACCTGAAATTTATAAACTTTTTAAGCAAGTAAAAATCAACATCCTACTTTTGGATGCAATCAAATAGGGTCCATCTTATGCCAAGTTTTTGAAAGACTTGTGCACAGTCAAAAGAAGCCATAATGTTAAAAAAAGAGCCTTCCTGACAGAACAAGCCAGTGCCCTACTTCAACACAAAATCCCTCCAAAATACAAGATCTAAGGCGTCTGAATATGTCGTGTGTCATTGGAAACTTCAGAATCGAACAAGCACTGTTAGACCTTGGAACTTGTGTCAACTTGCTCCCTTTTTCTGTCTACCAGGAGTTGGGTCTGGGTGAACTCAAACCTACTTGTGTCACAGTCCAGTTGGCTAACAGATCTATAAAAATCCCTAAGGGTATTGTTGAAGATGTACTTGTCTAAGTGGACAACTTTGTCTTCCCTGTTGACTTCATCGTTCTAGACACTCAGCCAACAAAGTATTCAGATAACCCAATTCCTGTAATTCTTGGTCGACCATTCCTAGCAACTTCAAATGCACTAATCAATTACACGAATGGGGTTATGAAATTAACCTTTGGGAATATGAATCTTGAGCTAAATATTTTCATTGTTGCCAAACACCCAAGAGAGGACAAAGAAGAGAGAGAAATAAATTCCATTAAGTCGTTGGTTCAAGAATATCTGAATAACACATATTGTGAAAACCCCACTAAATCTTCTATGTTAGAATCCATTACATCTAAGACAACAAATAATGATCCAAAGAATTACCCCACTCATGTTGTTGAGACATAGGCCCCCAAATTCGAGGAACTTTCACCAAGTGGCACAAAGCCACTCTAATCAAGTGACAGGCCACCAAAGCCTGAATTGAAACCTCTCCCATTTGACCTCAAATATGCCTTCCTAGGAGGGGATGAGTCATATCCCATGGTAATTTCATCTGAGCTCATAGACTTACAGGAGTCTAAACTGATTGAAATTCTTAAAAGCCATAAAAGCACCATTGGGTGGACCATCACTGACTTGAAAGGTATAAGCCTGTTGATCTGCAATCATGCCATATACCTAGAAGAGGATTCGAAACCCTCTCATCAAATGCATGACGAATGAACCCTCACATGAAGGAAGTTGTGAGAATCGAAGTGCTTAAACTCTTAGCTGCAAGGATAATCTTTCCCATCTCCGATAGCAAATGGGTTAGTCCAACCCAAGTTGTGCACAAAAAGCCTAGGGTCACAGTGGTCAGGAATGATGCAAATGAATTAGTACCAACTCGAGTTGTCATAGGATGGCGAATGTGTATTGACTATCAAAAAATTAATTTGGTTACTAGGAAAGACCATTTCCCTCTTCCCTTTCTTGACCAGGTTCTGGAGAGAATTACCGGCCATGAATTTTACTGTTTCCTAGATGGGTATTCTAGATACAATCAAATTGAGATAGCACTAAATGATCAGGAGAAAACCACATTCACATGCCCCTTTGGCACCTTTGCATTCAAAAGGATGCCATTCAAACTTTGTAATGCTCCGACAATATTCCAAAGATGCATATTGAGCTTGTTAAGTGACATGGTCGAGAAATTTTTAGAGGTATTCATGGATGACTTCTCTGTCTATGGTGACTCATTTGATTCGTGTCTAGCCAATCTAGAAAAGGTGTTGATAAGGTGTAAATAGGCCAATCTGGTTCTTAATTGGGAGAAATGGCACTTCACGGTAACACAAGACATTGTCATAGGTCACATTGTGTTGTTTGAGGGCATGAAAGTTGACAAGGCAAAAATAGTTCTGATTGGGGATTTGCCTGCTCCAACAAGACTATAAAGGATGTCCGATCATTCCTAGGACATGCAGGTTTTTACAGAAGATTCATAAAAAGATTTCAATACCATAGCAAAACCCATGTGTCATCTTCTGAGTCAAGATGTAATTTTTGTGTCGAGTGAAGCATGATAAACTTAAAGGCACGTTAATTTCTGCCCCAATAATGCACCTCCTTGACTAGACTCTACCATTTAAACTAATGTGTGATGCAAGTAATTATGCTGTAGGTGTTGTGTTGTGGCAAAGAAAGAATAAGAAAGCACATGTGAATTACTATGCAAGCAAAAACTTTGAATGATGCTCAAATGAATTATTCAACATCTGAAAAAAAAATTGCTTACTGTAGTTTTAGCTTTGGAAAAATTTTGTTCCTATCTTGTTGGTTCTTTTGTTACTGTATTTACTGACCATGCAGCCCTAAAATTCTTGCTCACAAAGAAGGATGCTAAGCCTAGGTAGACCATCTATCCAGATTAACGTATGACTTCTACGAAGATGGATTGCCAATCAATAAAAAATTCTCCGATGAACAACTGTTCATAATTGATGAGACCTTTGGTATGCTGATATTGCTAATTTCCTTGCTACTGGAACACTCTCTCCATCCTTCACCACCATGGACAAAAAGAAATTTCTGAGGGAGGTTCTTAACTTCTTTTGGGAAGATCCATACGTATTTAAGTACTGTAAGGATCAAATCATAAGACGTTGCATCCCCACTCCAGAAAGTAGACAGGTAATAACATTTTGTCATTCTGAAGCATGTGGTGGCCATTTTTCATCAAGGAAAATCACTGCGACAATCTTGCAGTGTGAATTTTATTGGCCTACACTTTTCAAAGATGTCCATTACTTTTGTTTAACTTGCGATAGATGCCAAAGGTTGGGGAGCATTTCAAAAAGAAACATGATGCGCTTAAACCCCATTTTGGTGATTGAAATTTTTGATTGTTGGGGCATCAATTTTAAGGGACCAATTCCCCCCCCATCCATTGGCTATCTATACATTTTAGTGGCCGTATACTATTCGTCCAAATGGGTTGAGGCAATTTCATACCAAAATAATGATCACCAAACGGTGGTCAAATTTTTAAAAGAAAACATTTTGTCTCGGTTTGGATTTTTGAAATCAATCATAAGTGATGGGACTTCTCATTTTTGTAATCATCATTTTCTAGAATTTGATGAAAAAATACTTCATTTTTCACAAAATTGCAACCCCTTATAAGCTACAGACCAGTGGACAGGCTGAATTGGCAAATTGGGAGATTAAAATAATTTTAGAAAAAACAGTAAATCCTACCCACAAAGATTGGTCCTCAGGACTAACTGATGCACTCTAGGCATATCGCTCTACTTTTAAAATAATTTTGGGCATGTCTCCTTATTGATTAGTCTATGGCAAGCCTTGTCACCTACATGTTGAACTGTAACATAGGGCATACTGGGCCATTAAAATAATGAACTTTGACCTAGACAACGCCGGACTACCAAGGAAACTTCAGATTAACAAATTGGAGAAATTGAGAAATGAAGCATATGAGAATGCTAAGATTGCGAAATCCAGGATGAAAATTTTTCATGACAAGAACATAATGCGGAAGTCTTTTGAACCTGCTCAAAAAGTCCTGGTGTTTAATTCAAGACTCCACCTCTTTCCTGGTAAGTTGAAGTCAAGATGGACTGCACCTTATATTATCAAAAAGGTGTTTGGACACGGAGCAGTAGAAGTAGAAAACCCCTTGAACGGTTACATTTTTACAGTTAATGGTCAGTGGTTGAAACCATTTTTGGAGGATTTTGTTAAAAATGTGGAAACCATTCTTTTAATGGACATAAAATATGCCTCCTAGATTTGCACATGCCGACACAAAAAGGGGTCAGGTCAAGAAAAACCCAAACAAAACTGACTCAAAAGGATGCTTTCATAAGGCATCCTCCCCATTGCCTCTTTTTCCCCTTTGCCTTTCCTTTTTCTTTCTTCTTCACCTTATTTTTCTTCGCTGTTCACGACCTTCTATAAACACGACCCAACTCGCAACAACCCCATGACCATACCCCCGGAAGACCCAGTCCTTTGTCTCATGATCTACATTTGTTTACTCTAGTTGTATATGGCTCTTCTTCTTCTGTCCGCACTTACAATCAAAGGTTTTCATCCTAGAAAAAACCCAGATCTGCGTAGAAGACATTAATTTGTGTATTTTCCTTGAAGGTTTCAGCAAGTGAACAAGATCTCTACCTTTCAACCTCATCTCCAAGCTCAACATATCGGTAAATTCAAAACATTGAGGATAATGTTTAGTTTAGGTTAGGGGGGTTGAGAGCTACAGTTCATATTTTGTGCCCGTAAAATTTTTTGTCTTTGTTGTTGTTGTTTCTGATCATATTGTGCACTCTACCTTGTATTTTGTATAAATNGTGAGAGCTACAGTTCATATTTTGTGCCCGTAAATTTTTTTGTTTTTGTTGTTGTTGTTTCTGATCATATTGTGCACTCTACCTTGTATTTTGTATAAATTAATGATTATGTCTGTGAGTTAGCTTTGATCGTCTTTGTGACTGGCAGACGTTAAAAAACTATATAGTGAATCTTAAAGCATAGAAAGCATGGATGTTAAACTTTTTTGGTTTAGTCAATGAATTCTATGCACTTTTCCATCTGATGTGCATGCTGTGATCATGAGAAAAGCAAGATTGGTAAAAATGAGATCCAAGAAGCACAAGCAAAACCCCTCTGTGGCAGAACCACTTTTGCTAAACGTCATCGTCCCCTAAGACTTGGTGCCTATAAACAATGTGGCAGGGTCTTTCATGAGAAAAGGTATAATCAATGTTCTGAACTAATTTTCGATTGCGTACTCGATTGATTAGACTGGANACCACTTTTGCTAAACGTCATCGTCCCCTAAGACTTGGTGCCTATAAACAATGTGGCAGGGTCTTTCATGAGAAAAAGTATAATCAATGTTCTGAACTAATTTTCGATTGCGTACTCGATTGATTAGACTGGATAGTGAATGGGCTGAGTAAGGATTACCCTGAGATGTCATGCTATTCTGGTACTATGCTTAATCGATTTGTGAGAGAGGAAATTGGGAGAGTCACTGGTTGTTCTAACTATACGGATACGGAGGGAGACTAGGATTAGATTATTCTCTGTATGAAATTGTACTTTGTTGGGATGAAAGCTAAGGGTTCNATAGTAAATCCTACCCACAAAGATTGGTCCTCAGGACTAACTGATGCACTCTAGGCATATCGCACTACTTTTAAAATAATTTTGGGCATGTCTCCTTATTGATTAGTCTATGGCAAGCCTTGTCACCTACATGTTGAACTGTAACATAGGGCATACTGGGCCATTAAAATAATGAACTTTGACCTAGACAACGCCGGACTACCAAGGAAACTTCAGATTAACAAATTGGAGAAATTGAGAAATGAAGCATATGAGAATGCTAAGATTGCGAAATCCAGGATGAAAATTTTTCATGACAAGAACATAATGCGGAAGTCTTTTGAACCTGCTCAAAAAGTCCTGGTGTTTAATTCAAGACTCCACCTCTTTCCTGGTAAGTTGAAGTCAAGATGGACTGCACCTTATATTATCAAAAAGGTGTTTGGACACGGAGCAGTAGAAGTAGAAAACCCCTTGAACGGTTACATTTTTACAGTTAATGGTCAGTGGTTGAAACCATTTTTGGAGGATTTTGTTAAAAATGTGGAAACCATTCTTTTAATGGACATAAAATATGCCTCCTAGATTTGCACCTGCCGACACAAAAAGGGGTCAGGTCAAGAAAAACCCAAACAAAACTGACTCAAAAGGATGCTTTCATAAGGCATCCTCCCCATTGCCTCTTTTTCCCCTTTGCCTTTCCTTTTTCTTTCTTCTTCACCTTATTTTTCTTCGCTGTTCACGACCTTCTATAAACACGACCCAACTCGCAACAACCCCATGACCATACCCCCGGAAGACCCAGTCCTTTGTCTCATGATCTACATTTGTTTACTCTAGTTGTATATGGCTCTTCTTCTTCTGTCCGCACTTACAATCAAAGGTTTTCATCCTAGAAAAAACCCAGATCTGCGTAGAAGACATTAATTTGTGTATTTTCCTTGAAGGTTTCAGCAAGTGAACAAGATCTCTACCTTTCAACCTCATCTCCAAGCTCAACATATCGGTAAATTCAAAACATTGAGGATAATGTTTAGTTTAGGTTAGGGGGGTGAGAGCTACAGTTCATATTTTGTGCCCGTAAATTTTTTTGTTTTTGTTGTTGTTGTTTCTGATCATATTGTGCACTCTACCTTGTATTTTGTATAAATTAATGATTATGTCTGTGAGTTAGCTTTGATCGTCTTTGTGACTGGCAGACGTTAAAAAACTATATAGTGAATCTTAAAGCATAGAAAGCATGGATGTTAAACTTTTTTGGTTTAGTCAATGAATTCTATGCACTTTTCCATCTGATGTGCATGCTGTGATCATGAGAAAAGCAAGATTGGTAAAAATGAGATCCAAGAAGCACAAGCAAAACCCCTCTGTGGCAGAACCACTTTTGCTAAACGTCATCGTCCCCTAAGACTTGGTGCCTATAAACAATGTGGCAGGGTCTTTCATGAGAAAAAGTATAATCAATGTTCTGAACTAATTTTCGATTGCGTACTCGATTGATTAGACTGGATAGTGAATGGGCTGAGTAAGGATTACCCTGAGATGTCATGCTATTCTGGTACTATGCTTAATCGATTTGTGAGAGAGGAAATTGGGAGAGTCACTGGTTGTTCTAACTATACGGATACGGAGGGAGACTAGGATTAGATTATTCTCTGTATGAAATTGTACTTTGTTGGGATGAAAGCTAAGGGTTCAATTTTTTTGTAAAATGTGTAAAAATATTTTTGTACAAACTCTTTTGACTGAAATGAAAATATGGTCCGAGTAAGGAACGTCCCAAAATACCAACCTTAAGCGTGGGTAGGGACTTGTCTTGAGATGCCATGAATTTTTGATTCAAACTTGTGTGTTTAGCCTTCTCTGATTGTGTATAGTGTAGTGTAGAAAAAAAATTTGATTTTTGATTCAACGTTCGAACATCACGTACTTGCAGTACTCAACCTCTGATGAAGCTTCTGGTCGAAAAAAAAAGTACTGGGAGCTCTCAACGTTCGAACGCCAATAGACCATTCAAACGAGAACTTAACATTTAAACTCCAATATACCATTCGATCGAAAAGAGCTTACAGTACTTTGGTTTCTGACAACCTTCAAAAGTACTGGGAGTTCACCACGTTCGAATGCTACCCACATTTGAACAATTTGTTTAAAATCCTTCAAGACACGTCTGAATGTTCACCACGTTCGAACGACACTTCTCACGCTATAAAAGCCTGGATCGTCTTCCCCATTTTAAAATCCCTAAAACCCTTCAAAAACCTCAAAACTCTAGGGTAATTTTTCATTACCAGACCTCAAAGCACCTCCAATTCTCCAATTTTACCTAAAATCAACCCTCCCAAAGCCATTCCCACCTCTTTTATCATCATTCCCACAAGAAAATCAAACTTTTGAACACCTAACACCCTCAAACCTACTTGCCAAGCATTATACACCAACTCAGGAGCCCAATATGGTAGAGGAGGTCATTAAGGAGAGATAGGGAGGGCCATTGTAAGGAGATATGATCAAACTTGTTTCCCCTCCGTTCTAAAAGCTGACAGGTATGAGAATTTTTTCCAAAATCAAGTTGTTGTTTGTGAGCGGGGTGTGATCTTGAGTGATTTTGCAAAATTAAGAATTTTTACGAATATGGAGAGGAGGGGTTGGTTGTTGTACATGAGAAATGGCAGAGAGGTCGTAGTTGACTTGGTGTGGGAGTTTTACTCCAACACTGAAATAGTCAACGACGTGTTGAAAAGCTATGTGAGTGGAACTCACATCAACATGGATGAAAACTATATTCCGGAGCTTAGACAAGAGGTGCCTCAAGTACCAAGCCCCACATATCCCCCAAGGAAAACCATGGCAATGAACATAGTGGGGGTGGAGTTGACTAGGGTACCTACTTTTTCTTGGGCGGGGAAGCGATTTTTTTGACAAGGAGAGTTAACAAATAAGTATAAAATGTTGAATTTGATTGCGGTATCAAACCTGGTCCCCATTGGACGAAAAAATGAAATTCTCCCCGAAATGGCCAGGTTGCTTTAAGCACTTGCGAAGGGCCATAGCATCAACCTCCCCTCCTTGGTTTTGACAGCAATGAAGAAAGGTTGTGACGTGACAAGAAACTCCCTCCCGTTTTGAACCCTCTTCACGGATATGTTCAAAGACCATGTGGTTAAGGTGAGGCCAGAGATGAAGATACAAAGACCAATAGGGCCACTGAACAAGGAAGGCTTCCTTTTGGAGAAGTCAAGGTTATAGTGGCACCTCAGCAGCTAGACAAAAGATCCCCCTACCCAAGGAGTAGATGAAGTACAAGATGAGCTCGACCGAGAGGAGAGAGAAATGAAAGAAGAGAGAGAGAGCAGCCCCAGGAAGTAGGCCCTAGCACCAGCACCCAATGCTCTTTACGAGACATCATACTTAGCATTGAAGCTAAGCAGGATGAGATTCTTAGACTTCTAAAGGGTGGAGATGGTGGAGATGGAGGGCATGGAGGAGAGTAAGGAGGAGTATTTTCCGTTCTTGATGAGTTGGTGTAGTTGTTTCTTCTTTGGATGAATTCTTCTTTGATGGTTTGTTGTGTTTGTTGTGTATGTTTCTTCTTTAATAGGTTATTGTGGAAGATTTTGTGTTTTGTGGTGGAATTGAATCTTCAATGTTGATGTTGATGTAAATGATCATATTTTATGAAATAAATGATTCAGTTTATCCCTTTTTATCTATTTAAATGCATGTGTAGGATTAGCATTATACTGTTATTTGTTAGTAAATGATGGAACAAATGTGGTATAACGCCCTAAAACCCACCTTGGATGGCATTACAATCTAAAAATCATTCACATCATAAGATCAACAAAATAAATTCATCATTAAAGACCATTTCATTCATCAAATATAACATTTATAATATCATCCCAAAAGAATAGGCCAACCATGGCCATTACATCCTAAAAGAATCAACTATTTTCTCGCAGCGGAATAAACAAAAATACATCTATTAATGTACCAAAATATATCCCCTAATCTAAAACATGGAGAAATCAACTCTAGACATTCCCCTCAGGATCCATGCTTCCCTCCAATTAGGCTTCCCAAGCCACCTGCTCGTCAACTCTGAGCTCTTCTTCTAAACCGACATCTGAGAATGAATAATATTGTAGGGGGTGAGCACTAAGCTCAGTAGCAACATTCCTCCCAAACTCGAACAAGGTTTATAAAATATGTAAAACAAGTCGGTCTCATTTCGCAAATATCATATATTAATTTTTGAAAGAAAACAGGAACATTTTAATAGCTCTCAAATTTACATAATATCAATAATTTAAATGAACAGTAAAATGAATTTCCCAACAATAAACCATTTCCAACCATAAACCATTTCTCACAAGTTCTTGTAGAGTCCCATACCTCCACAAGCTTTCGTAGGAAACCAATTCCACATAATACCTAATAACCAATAAATCCACAACTTGTATTCGTATCTCAGGTATGATGCATGATTCGCATGAATAAACATATCGAGAATATCCTGGTCCACACACACACCCAAATCCTCGCAAGGATATCCAACCTTTAGGAAGGGCATATACCAACTCATGGCAGTGACGAATCCAACCCAGGAATAGTATACTAACCCTCAACCTCGATAACACGTGAGTGAATAGTGATTTGGTTCTCGCAAGGCACCAATCCCACTACGAGTGATAGGGAACCTTCAAACCCACACGAAGTAAGAAACACATCTAACCCATTCTACGATATCCAGTTAACGGCCACCCATGGTTATCTAAACATCCATAAGAGATACAATATCCAATCATTTCTCGAATGACAAATACATTCAAAAATCCATGAATTTCACAAGTAGTATCCCAATAGAACAATTTAAGAAAATATGCAAGAGATCATCATAAATACTATTTTGTGGTTCAATACAAAGCACTACAAGTTATATATAGAAAAATAGAACCCAAACTTATATAACATACTTTTGTACATCAAACCTAGTTGGTACAAGTTATATTACAACGATTTCATATATTTGCAAGTTAAAACTAAGTTTTAACTACTATTTACTCGAATTTTACCATATTCATTTCAAAAGAAATAATTACTTTCTATATATACCTATATACATAGATAAAGATAAAAGTGTGGGGTTTACATGTGGATTTTGAGATTGTTTGTTAAAGCAACTAAGCATATGGTTGGTTTGACACATTAACTTAGCAACCATGACTTGAAACCACATTTCTCGAAAAACTAGTATTCTTTATATGCTTAAATTGTCAAATGTACAATAGTATTTTTCATTCTTAAGGTACAAGATGATCAGACTCAAAAATGGAATCGATATATAACCAACATTCTCTGAAACACCCGACATAACCAGTGGAGATGACAAAGAATGCCATGGTAAGTTTTGAGCTTTACAATGATTTTGAGAGAGTATCAACATTTACT
Source organism: Ilex paraguariensis (assembly GCA_963454935.2). Classification (NCBI taxonomy): domain Eukaryota; kingdom Viridiplantae; phylum Streptophyta; class Magnoliopsida; order Aquifoliales; family Aquifoliaceae; genus Ilex; species Ilex paraguariensis. Next base: position 1,321,941 of record CAUOFW020000947.1, on the reverse strand, counting down.
CATGTAAGCTCTTTCATTTTCATTTTTTTTAATAATCTCATTAACCTTATTTTGATTGATGCAACTAAAGTGATCTATTGACAAATCCCATAGGAAACCTTTGCATACGACACATACAAATGCACACACTTGAGAAACGATTTTAGCCCATCTTTGATTTGACTTTGAGCCTTAGCCATTTCTTTTAAAAGAATATCCCTAGTCAGCCATGCTTGAGCCTTCAATGAATGATTTCTTTTTTGAAAAACCCATATGATAACTGAGCCACAAGAAAATGTACTTAACATACCTTACTATCTAATTTTCTTGCACCCTCTTATAAATCAGTATGATACAGAAAGGCAAGAAAAATTGAAAAGCAAGATGGTGGCTACTGTTCAATGAAAGAAAAGTTGGTGGAAACAACCGAAAAGGAAAAGAGACAGATAAACAGGGAATTGCCAAGAAAGTGAAAAATGAGAAAAATGAATGAAAGAAATACAAATTCTTGGCAAAAGATCGAAAAACAAGAAAGAGATGTGCTACACTACATAAGGAAAAAATGTTTTTGAATACCGTTGATGTCATTTCGTTAGCCACTGACCTCTAGCCACATTACAACCCTTACAAAGCCCTAATTGATCTCAAGTCTGATACATGTGTGTGTTATCAATAGAAAACTGGTGTATGTTTAATAGTATTTCTTTAACTGCATTAATATTCTTCCATGAGATTATGCTAGGAACATGATTGGTCTACTTTCTTAAAAATTTCACTCCCTTTCTAACTGTGCATGTGATTCTTAGATTGACCATCTTTCTGATCACATGCCTTTTGATAGAAATGTCACTATAACCAAAGAAATTTTTTTGTTGAGGGCACTTTTAAGAGAGATTTGTGAAATCAAAGCTAACAATGGAAGGTGGTAAAGTGGAATGTTTGTTATGCAACAAATCTTGTTTCTAGAATGACCATTCTTACTACGCAGGGAATTCCAAATGCCAATGTGACTNTTCATGTGATTCTTAGATTGACCATCTTTCTGATCACATGCCTTTTGATAGAAATGTCACTATAACCAAAGAAAATTTTTTGTTGAGGGCACTTTTAAGAGAGATTTGTGAAATCAAAGCTAACAATGGAAGGTGGTAAAGTGGAATGTTTGTTATGCAACAAATCTTGTTTCTAGAATGACCATTCTTACTACGCAGGGAATTCCAAATGCCAATGTGACTAATGCTAATTTTTGCAAAGAATAAATACCTACAACGAGGAGCATGCAGGATGTAAGTCAAAATTGAGGGTTGGGTGTCTCAACGACCATGATGCTAATTTACTTTAACCAGCAATCCCATATACACATCTACTCGATTGAAGTTTGTGGGTAGCTTCACTGAAAACCCTCATGAGACAACGCTCGTCCATTAAGGTAAACCTAGTGGTTCAACTACTTGTTGCATAAGCTAAATGCAACCGGATGACCTACAAAAAAGGCATTAGAAATAGTTTTACATTTCATTTTTGTTGTATTACTAGAGACTATAAATATTTAGGTTGGGGGGTGGGATTAGTAGTTAAAATTACCATATTACTATGCTCTTTTAACGACTAATTATACTTTGATGGAGTTTAAATGATGACATTCCAGGCCATAAATTGTATAAGGGACTAAAGGTAATGAGTATCAAACTTTCATGCAACACTAGCATATTCTAGGGAAAAATTGGAAAAGCTTGCACCAAGCCAAGAACGTTCGAACGCAAACTCACATTCGAACGTCAACTTGAATTGATTGAAGACCAGACTGTTGAGACATGGCATGTTGTAGCTAAGAAGGAGGACTCTGAGGTACTTGAGTACCACATTCGAACGCCAACTCACGTTCAAACGTCAACTAGAACTGATAAGTGCAAAGCGCCAAGATGTGTATGGAGTGTGGAAATAGGTTTCCATAGAAGACCATAGGCCACTTGAGTGAGAAGGTCAGGCCCAATCTGGCGTTCGAACGCCCATATAGCAAAGACAGAAGAAACATTCGAATGCCATACAACATTCAAACGCCCATAAAGGAAAAACAAATACAATGTTTGAACGTCAAATCACGTTCGAACGTTCTTCATAGGCAGGCTGCAGAGTAGTTGACTTTTCACTTGGACTTGGGTAGCATACACAATTCCTTCACACTCTCTTGTCTCGCCTCTCTTCCTCCTTGCCTATAAATACTCCCCTTGGAGGAGCCTTTGAAAGAAGTGTTTTTGGGTAAAAGACAAGAACTTAGTTTGCAAGGCTTAGATGACTCCAAGAACTAGTAGAAGAGCTAGATGGAGGCTAAGACTCCCACTCATGTAGCTAGTCTTAGATGTGTGTTATATTTGCTTGTATCAAGAAAATTAGTTCATCTTTTGGTTGAGCAAGCAACCCTCCATTTGTTGGTTGAGGAAGCAACCCTCCAAAAGTGGCTAGCTTTCTTCTACTTTCATTGTTCATGTCTTTCACTTCCATTGCTTCAACTCCCTTCTTTCTTAGAGGAGTGAAACTCTTCCATTTTTCTAGAGCTTTACCAAAGCCGTCAAGGGTGGGATGTGATTCACTCATTCTTCGTTGAAGATCGGCTCTTTGTTTATTGTTCTTTTACATTGTAACTCCTTTACATGGAGAGATGAGTATCACTCACTTTTCTAGCTTGACCAAAGCCATAAAGGGTGTGTAGGTCCTCATTCACTCTTTAGTAAGAGGTGATGAATATGTATAAATTATCCAAAAGTTATATTTGTGTATTTTCTTCTTTAATGCTTTATGTTCCACTTGCTTATTGAATGATTGAAAACATCTAGCAAAGCTAAGGTACTTTCAATAATCGTGGGTTTTTTCTATGTCACAGATGACTCTTGCATAGAAAGACTCGTTCATTTAAGGCAAGTATGCCAGCTAGATCTTCGTGACAACAGTTCAATCTTCACCATTATTATGCTGTATCTAAAGAATGAAACATTAATGCCATGGTTGGATGCCTTTGTAGAATCACTTGCTTGTTTGTAGATGGGTTAAGTCTCAGCATAGATAATTCTTGTAAACTTCTAGAAAGGCATCGGAACTATGTGCTTAATTCTCACAGTCTATCTTTATCTTCCGATTAACTTGTCCTTGACATGAGAGTTAATTGAGTTATAAACCAGAAGTATAATAAAGTGGATGATTAACTACATGTTCTGATCTTAGAACTAAAAGGTGACTATTTATATTTGAATTTATCTTATATTTTGTGTAGAAAACTCTTGGAAAGAATCTTATATTCTATTCAGGAAATCCCATAGCTTCAAACTCTCAAGGTTTCTAGTTACTTGGTCTCTATTGCTACTCACTTCAAAACATCAATCATAGTTCTCTATGGATTCGACTTCGGACTTAACTAGATTATTACTACAGCTTGACTGCCTGTACTTGGGTGTACACATTTCAGATCAAGTTAGAAGACTCGAACTATATTTCTTTTTAACAAAATTGTGGACAACTGTATTTTTGGGNTGGGTGTACACATTTCAGATCAAGTCAGAAGACTCGAACTATATTTCTTTTTAACAAAATTGTGGACAACTGTATTTTTGGGGTGATGAAAACCAAAGGTCTGAACATTTTGTAAAAAGTGTAAATATCCTTTTTGTTAGATGTACAAAATTCTTTTTGTTGAAATAAAATATGGGCCGAGTAAGGAATGTCCTAGAACGCCAACCTTAGGTATGGGTAGGGCTTTATCCTGAGATGCCATGATTTTTTTTTCGAGTTCAAATTATGCACATAGCCTTCTTTTAATGTGCATAAAAATTGTGATTTTTGATTTGGTGTTCTAGCACCAATTGACGTTCGAACATTGATTGCTCATAGTACTTTGGCCTCTGCAGGACATCAAAAGTACTGGGAGCACCAAATGTTTGACCGCCTCGGTAACATTTGAACTAGGACCTAACGTTCGAACGCCTATAGAACATTCAAATGTTCTATTAAAAATCGTTCTACACACGTTTGAACATTGTCAACCTACCTATAAATACTTGTTCATCTTCTTCATTTCAAAACCACCCAAAAAACCCTCAAAACCCCCAAAACCCTCAATGAATCTTCACTTTTCAGCCCTCAAAACCTCATCCATTCCCAATTTCTACCCAAAATCAAGCATCCCAACCACTTTCCCACCTTATTTCTCTCATTTCTCATAAGAAATCCAAACTTTTGAAGCCCTAAAACCCCCAAAACTGAAAGTCATGCCTCCAAGAATGAAAATGCCCGTAAGGCACAAGACGACCAACTAAGAGCCAAATTTTGTGGAGGAAGTGATTGAGGAGTGAGAGGGAAGGCCACCTATAGTCCGAAGATATGATAGAACCCGCTTTCCCAATGCTCTCAAAGCGGATAGGTACAAAAATTTCTACCAAAATCAAGCTATTGTTTATGAACGTTCAATTGAATTGATTAATTTTGTGGAGTTGGGGCTTTATGCTGATACATAAGTGAGGGGTCGGACTATGTATATGAGAAATGGAGGATAGGCAGTGAATGAATTGGTGCAAGAGTTTTACTACAATGCCGAAATTGTCAATAGGACAATAAAGACATATATGAGGGGAGCCCACATCAAGGTCGATGTGGATTATATTGTGGAGATGCGGGCCATACCACGGGTACAAAGGCTTACCTATGCCCCGAGGAAGAATGTTGAGACGGATGTTGTGGGTGTGGAATTGACGGGCTTGGCGACTTTTACTTGGGGAGGACAGAGATTTCTTAGGCAAGGTGAATTGACGGACAAGTACAAGATGTTAAACTTGATAGCCATCTCTAACCTTGCCCCTATTGGACAGAAGAATGAGATACTCCTACAGATGGCCCAATTGCCATATGTAATAGGAAGGGGCCAAAGCATAGACCTCCCATCTTTGATCTTGATGGTGATGACGAAGGAGTGTGATGTGAAGAGAAATTTGCTCGCCTTCGGTACACTCCTGAGAGAGATGTGCTTGGACTATGGAGTCCAAGTCAGGCCACAGATAGGGGTGTAGAAAGGGATGAGACCAGTAAAAAAGGCATCATTTTGAAGGAGCCAAGCCAAGGTCACAATGGCGGCCCAGCGGTGAGATAGGACGAGCCACCAACTCGAGGCACCAATGAGGTGTAGGATGTTTTGTTTGAGGAGGAGGAGAGAGAGCTCAAGGCAGTGGCATAAACACAGACCCAGACTGAGGCAAGTACAAGCACTAGAGCCAGCACCCGACAGTCATTACAGGATATCACGCTTGGCATCGAGGCCAAGCAAGATGAGATTCTTTGACAGCAAGAGGAGATTCTGAGCCTTTTGAAGCATGGAGTTGGAGGACCTTTAGGTACTGGGGAGACGAGAGAGTGAGAGAAATTTCTATCCTTGAGAGTGGATGGTTGTGTGTGTTGCTTCTTTTGTTGGATGATTTGAATCTTTGTTGTGTTAATTGATGTTATTTTGTGAAATGAATGAATTAGTTTTTTATTACATTTATCTTTTTAAATGCATGTGTTAGATTTAGCTTTAGATTGTTAATTGTTAAGGATTGACAGGAACATATGTTAATATTGAGACAATTTGTTAAAGTGATTAAGCACATGATTGGTTCAACACCTCACCTAACAATCTAGACTTAAAACCACGTGTCTTTAAAAAATGGTATTTTCTCTATGCTTAAATGTCAAATATACATTGGTATTTGTTATTCTTAAGGTACAAGATAACCAAACTCAAAATTAGAATTGTTATATAACCGACATTCTTTGAAAACTTAACATAACCAGTGGAGATAACAAAGAATACCATGGTAAGTTTTTGAGCCATGCGATGCTTTTGAGAGAAAATCAACATTTACTCAAGTATGGTTTTTCACTTTCTATCCTTGAATTGTCTCATTAAAATTGTTATTGATTGACCCAAATAGAGTAGTCTATTATGTATCCCACAAAGAATCTATTCATGTGACACATACATGTGCACATGCTTGAGAAAGGATCTTAGGCCATCTTTGATTTAATTTTGATCCTTAGCCATTTTTTTTTTACAAAATTATATCCCTAGTTAGCTGTGATTGAGCCTTTAAAATGTGATTTCTTTTTTAGGTAACCCATATGGTAACACTGCCACAGTAAAATATATTTGACATACCTTTGCTATCTAATTTTCTTGCACCCTCTTATAAATCAATATGATACAAAATGGAAAGAGAAAAAGAAAATAAGATAGTGGCTACTGTCCAAAGAAAGAAAAGTCTATGGAAACAACTGAAAAAGAAAGAGAAAGAAAAATAGAAAATGGCCAAGAAAGTTAAAAATGAGAAAAAGAACGAAAGAAAGAAATACCATGAAGGTGAAATTTTGAAAAGCAAGAAAAGGGGTGTGCTACATTACATAATGAAAAGATAGCTTTTCAATACCATTGACGTCGTTTCTTAAACCACTAACCCTTGGCCACATTACAACAGATAAAAAACCCTAATTGATCTCAAGTCTAATGCATATATAGTTTGTCAACCAAAAGTTTGGGTTATGCTAAATAGTATTACTTTATTTTGTATCAATATTCATCCATGAGATTATGCCAAACATAATTAGTCAGTTTCCTTATATTTCACTCCAGTACTAACCATGCATGTGAATTTAAAATTAGCCTTCTTCTGATCACATGCCCTTTGAGAGAAAAATCACTATAATTGGAGGGAATTTTTGCTAAGAGCATTCTAAAAGAGATTTGTGAAACCAAAGCTATCCATGGAAGGTTGTAAAGATTAATGTTTGTTATATAACAATTATTGTCGCTAGACCTAATGAATTTCAAATACCAATGTAACAAATGTTTATTTTTGTATAGAGTACGTACTGATGAAAGAAAAATGCTTGGGGGATAAGTCAAATTTGAGGGTTGGGTGTCTTAACAACCATGGTGCTAACTCACTCTAACAAGCAATCTCATACACACATCTGTTCGGTTGAAATTTGTGGGTAGCTTCACTGAAAACCTTTATGAGACAACACTCATCTACGAGGGGAAACCTAGGGGTTTAACGGCTTGTTGCATATGGTAAATGAAAATGAATGACCTATGAAAATGGCATTGTAAATAATTTCTCATTCAATTGTTGTTTTATTACTAGAGATTAGCAATTTTTAGGTTGGGGGTGTCATTAGTAGTTAAAATTAGCAACTTACTATGCCTTTTTAAGACTAATTATGTTTTGATAGAGTTTTAATGATGAAATTTCAGGAGAAAGATTGTACAAAGGCGTAAAGTCAATGGATACCAAATTTTCATGAAACATCCACATGTTTAGGAAGAAAATTGGAGAAGTTCGAAACATGGCATGAACGTTCGAAAGCCAATCCACGTTTGAACGTCCTCTTGAATTAATTGAAGACTAAACTGTTGAGGTGATGTTACATGGCGTATTGCAGCTATTCCTTAAGAAGAAAAACAAAGAGGCACTTGAGTATCACGTTTGAACGTCAATCCATGTTTGAACGTTGGCTTGAATTAATTGAGGACTCACTGGAATAGTGCTAGGGCAATGGTATATGGCATGTTGTAGTTACTCTCACAGAAGAACAAAGGCCGCTTGAGTAGGAAGTTCAAACTCCATCCGGTGATCAAACGCCCATCAAGGAAGATAGGAGACAACATTCAAACATCATCTAAAGTTCGAACGTTGACCCCAGACAGGCTGTAGAGTGGTTAATTTTCTATTCAGACCTTGAGGCATTCACTTAGACTTTGAAGACCTTGAACTATTCTTTCACTCTTCCTTGCGCCCTCCTCCTTGCTTATAAATACTCCCATTGTGGGAGCTTCAAGAGAGGAGAACTTAGGAGTTAGTCTTAGACATAGACTTACACTTGCATAGACTTGCATTTAGCTCTAGATAGATAGACATAGAGGGAGATAGATCATCTTTTGTTTGAGGAGAAAACCATCTAAAAGTGACTAGCTTTCTTCTACTTTCAGTATTAGTTTCATTTGTTTCCATTGTTTGAGCTTCCTTCGTCCCTTAGAGGAGTGAGACTCTACCACTTTTCTAGAGCTTTACCAAATCCGTGAAGGATGGAATGTGATTCACTCATTCATCGTCGAAGATCAACTTCTTGTGTAGTGTGTTTTCCCTAGTAACTCTTCTACTTGGAGGGATGAGAAATACTCACATTTTTAGCTTTACCAAAGCCATGAAGTGTGAGTAGTTTCTCATTCACTCTTTAGTAAGAGGTAATGGACATGTATAAATCATTCGGAAGTTATATTTGTGCATTTCATTTATGCTTAATGCTTTATCTCTTATTTACATATTGAATGATTGATTGCATCTAGCAAAGCTAAGGTACTATGTACAACCAATGAATCCTTTCTATAACATAGATGACTCTTAGCATGGGAAGACTCATTGGTCCTTTGTAAGTACTCCAGCTAGATTTTCATGACTACCTTTCAATCTTCACTATTATTGTGCTTCAACTAAGAATGGAATACCAACACCATGGTTGGGTGCCTTGTAAAAACACTTGCTTGTCTGTAGATGGGTTGAGTCTCGGCACAAACAATTTTTGTAATCTCTACAAAGACATCGGAACCATGGTCTTAATTCTCACTATCCATTTTTATCCTCTGATTAACTCTATGTTGACACAGGAGTTAATTGAGTCCTTAAACATAAGTATAACAACTGGATGATTGACTACATGTCTAGATCCTCAAGCTAAAGACTGACTTTTACATTTAAAATTATATTATATTTTGTCTAGAAAATCCTCTTGGAAAGAATTTTTTATTCCATCTAGAAAAATCCAAAAACATCACAACTTTAAATCTCAAGGGTTCCAGTCACTTTGTCTTTGTCACTGCTTATTTCAAAACACCAACATTAGTTCCCTGTGGATTCGACTTCGAACTTAACCGGATTATTACTACAACTTGACCACCTGCACTTGGGTGTGCACATTTTGGATCAAGTTGATCAACGCGACGATAGCCACGTTTACGTCCCAAAAAGAGTGAATTTCTTTTAAACTTGAATTGGGCTTCTTGGAGTTTATACCACTCATATTACACTTCAAGAGGTAGGGTTCTTATCCTAATTTGGTTTATTTTTAACCTAGGGTTTGCATATGAAATGGGTGGTATGTTTAGAGATGAAATCTCTTGTCTAAATGTATTTCTAGTGTAAATAGAGTACAAAAAATAGTAAGAGAATATATTAAATCAATTCTTGCTTTAATTGGGTTGGTTGAAATTGCTTGTTGTGTAATTTCATGAGATATGTGAAGAATTGGGCATGTTTTGCGTTCACTTGATTAATGTAACATGCCTTGTGAAGATGTTGGAATATAATTATATGCTTTATGATATAAGTTACATTGAGGATTTGGAATTGTTCATGTTGTGCTTATGACATGTTGAACATGATGTTGTAAATGCAATTAAAAATTTGATTGTATAAATATATGAAATGCAATTGTTCATTATATTTGCATATGCGTGGGTAGCATCACATTCGTAGGCAATTGGCATGAGTGTGGGTGTGTGCATGGTTTTGATCAAACACCATTCTTGGTGGATCATGCGTGGACTCAAACAAATTAGGCCAAGGTTCAACTGAGTCACATGGATTTGTATTGAATATAGGGTTGGGGTTAGCAAGAAGGGCTAGATTATTCACCAGGTGTAAGACTTGGTGATTTGGATACCAACTCTATTGGTATTGAGTCCATAAAATGTATCAGCATACACAAAGCCATTGGTGGAAGTCCATAAATGTCATGTTGGTTGGGTTCCTATTGGTGAAAGTTCATGAATACCCATCCCAAGAAAGACTTGAGATTTATAAATGGTTATTGGATGTGTAACATCAATAACATGGGTTTGGAATGCCTGGATTCATATGCATGGTATTGCATGTGTTATGGGAGCCAGTGAAGGCTCGAGTTGCGTTGCATGTGTGAGTCTCATCACATAACATGGCATAGCATTGTGGCATTCATCATTGAGTTATATGTTCTTGAATGGATTTATGTTGATTTTTTAATTGCATGTGAACATTTCTTAAACATCGGGTTAGGGAGTAGCCTCTTTAGGAGATACTCTATTGAGTGTGGCTCACCCTTTATGGGAATAATATTTCAGGTGCCAATGGATGGCCCTCACATGGGACCTTGTTAAGAAGAAGCCAGATTGTGGTTTTAAATTGCATTTTGTAAACCAAATTGTGTAATTAGTTTTGGACCTGTAATGTCGTATGAACGATTGTAAAATGAACTCATATGGACTATATTTTGTTTAAAATTTGATGCTAAGTGAATTTGGGTAAATGTTTTATGAGATTGGGTGAGTTGAAGTTGAAAAATGATTGAAATGGGGGAAAACTAGGCCTTGCTATCGGTAGCACAATGATTAGGCACTAGTAGCAGGAGTACAGAGGGCAGCTACTGGCAGCTCATTTCATAACTACCGGTAGCTCGTTTCATAGCTACTGGTAGCTTGCGGGCAGTGGGCTCAGCTAGCGGTAGCTCATTTCACAACTACTAGTAGCTTGTTGGCAGAGGGCTCAACAACCAGTAGCATGTACACAAGGTACTAGTAGCTCCTCCAAAATTTTCAAAAAAATTCAAATTAACTTTGCCATGCGTTCAAGGATTGAGCCCTTAAAGGATGTAAATGGAGTAATATTGAGGACAAATTGATGTATATTGGACCTTGGAATGGTCAAGTGATTGAAATACATACGAGTTATGCATTTAGAAGTGCCCAGTACAAGGGAGACTCTGCCTAAACTCTATGTTGGTTACAATCTCAGTGAAGGGAATGTTATGATGTGGTGTCGGGCTATGTGACATTTGTGGATAATTTTGTGGGTTGATGGGTGATCAACAAGTTGTGAAAGGACCCCTGGTTTTAGGAGCATCATAGCTTGGTATTAGAGCCTATATATTTTATTTACCTAGGGCTTGCAGGGCATAGGTCTAGGCCATTGCATCCATTGTGCATTACATGTTATGTGTTCTAAATACTACATATTATGTGTTATGTGAATAATATGCATGATTAAATGTATATGGAAAGAAGAAACTAGTGTTAGAGAACATACTCTTGGGGGTTAGAAAGAGAAGGAAATGGATGGTTCATGGTAAAGATGTTTACTAGTGGGTGGTACACGCGCTACTAGTGAGATGACAGAAATCTCAATGTTTTGACTTGGATTCCTACCTTGGGATACTAAGTACTCTATTGCTATTTGACATGTGTGTTTATGGAAAATAGAGGAAGGGGACATTGGAATGGTCAGGGAGGTGAGCGGAACAATAACAAACCACCACTAGCCTTTGACCAACAAGCCTTCATGGAGGCTACCTTTGCACAAGCTAGCACCAATGTGACTCAAGGGGGCTCGAGTATCCTCCAAAAGTTCAATGCACACAAGCCACCTAGTTTTATGGGAGGGATAGATCCGACAAGTTGATAAGATCTTAGAGGCTATAGAGATCACATTCAATACCACTAAGATAATGCCAATTGCATTCCACCTTAAGGGAGAGGCCCATCTATGGTGGGATTGGGCAAAGGCCTTGAAGAACCTAGAGGTAATGACATGGGTAGAGTTCCATGTGCTCTTCCTAGGCAAGCGAAAGCTTAAGAATTATTAAATTTAAAGCAAGGGACTATGATAGTGATGGAATATATGGCTAAGTTCACCGATTTAGCCTGTTTTACCAATGATTATGTGCCCACAAACTTGGCTAAAGTAAGGAGGTTCGAGGATGGTTTGAAGTTGTCTATTTGGGAAAAGATTGTGGGCCACAGCTTACAATATTTGGACTCGATGGTCGAGATGGCCATGACCATTGAGAGATAGGTGGAAGTCGCAAGAGACATCTGGGAGGCGGGTGCTAAGGACAAGAAGAAGGAGGGTCAATCCTCCTCTTCTAGTTTGGGGAAGAAGGAAAAGACTTCTACCTAGAAGGGCATCAAGAGTAGGACCGCAACTATTAAGGCCAAGGCTAAGTTCAATCATCCCATAGAGGGAGAAACTTTAAGACTTCCAATTAGATAGGCCAGAGGACTTATTTCATATGCCACCTTCCGGACCAGTTGAAGTGGGATTGTCCTCAGAAACAAGGATCCCAAAGTTATGCGGCATCTCAGTCCCAGTCATTGGTGGGGCATCCACATACATTCTTTATTCCTCCCTACCCCACCATGGGCCAAGGAAACTAGTTTCAGTTCTAGGGTGCTGCACAGAACCCTACCGCATCAGAAACGGGGATTTCACAATCAGGCCAAATGAGCTAGGTGGATGGAGTATTTGGTGGACTATGACTTCACTTTGCATTACCATCCTGATAAGGCAAATATGGTGGTTGATGCACTTAACCTGGAAGTCATCGAGAGTCTTGGCTAGTATAGCTTCTTGGGAGTGGCAGATGCTCGAAACTATAGGGCAGTTCATGCTACACTACAAAGGTCAGACTCAAGGCATTTTGGGTAGTTTAGTGGCTACACCTTTCCTACTGAGCAAGGTGATCAAGTCCCAAGGGCAGGACACTAAGATATTGTCCATGAAGGACAGCGTACAGTTAGGTATGGGTGATGAGGGTTGGGTTATTCACACAGATGATAGTCTTCAGTTTAGGAAAACGGTTGTAGTTTCCCAGTCTACGGATCTAAGAGAGGAGATCCTTGGGGAGTTTCATTGCTCCCATTTTGCCATGCATCTAGGTGGCACAAAGATGTACCATGATCTCTGCCGCCAGTACTATTGGAATGGGATGAAGAGACACATCGGGGACTTTGTTAGTAGATGTCTCACGTGTCAGCAGGTCAAGGCAAAACACTAGAGGCCAGCAGGGTTGCTCCAGCCTTTGGAGGTGGTTGAGTGGAAGTAGGAACACGACATTATAGATTTTGTGACCCACTTGCCGTAGACATTGCAGGGGCATGATGAAGTGTGGGTGANCCAATTAGATAGGCCAGAGGACTTATTTCATATGCCACCTTCCGGACCAGTTGAAGTGGGATTGTCCTCAGAAACAAGGATCCCAAAGTTATGCGGCATCTCAGTCCCAGTCATTGGTGGGGCATCCACATACATTCTTTATTCCTCCCTACCCCACCATGGGCCAAGGAAACTAGTTTCAGTTCTAGGGTGCTGCACAGAACCCTACCGCATCAGAAACGGGGATTTCACAATCAGGCCAAATGAGCTAGGGCATGGGTTGAGGCCAAGGACAGGGCTTACAGGCTAGGACTTTAGGGACCTAGGGGTGAGTCTATGCCATCACTACTACTCAAACTGAGTTGGTAGACCAGTCGGTGATTAGGGGTACATTTTTACTCTCTCGCTTATGGGCAAGGGTATTTTTTGGACTTTGGAGCATCGTATTCATTCATTTCTACATCATGTGTAAAGGAATTGTGCTTAAAGGTTGAGACTTTAGAAGAGCCATTGCATGCGAGTTCTCCCCTAGGGGATAGGGTATGCATTGATTAGATATGTTGAGGGTGTGAGCTAGAGATCTCAGGGAATTTACTCACCATGGACCTTAGGGTCATGGACATGTTGGAGTTTGACGTCATCCTCAAGATGGACTAATTGGTGGCACACTAAGTCATCATAATTGCGATTGGAAGAAGGTCATTGCATATACACGAGAGGGTGTATGTTTCATGTTTCATGGGAAAAAGCATGATGCTCTACCCCCAAGTAGTATATGATTCCTGTTGGCACGAGCAGTTAATGGGTTGGCTTGTGAGCCTTACACTTGAGGAAGAGGTGAGACAAGAGTTGAGTCTACCTCGGGTGGTTTGTGAGTATACAGAGATTTTTTTGAACGAACTACTAGGATTGCCTCTACACCGGGATGTAGACTTTGAGTTACAACCTAGTGTATTTCTTATTTCTATGGCTCCACATAGGATGACACCTATAAACTTGCAAGAATTCAAGGTCTAGTTACAAGATTTTTTGGACAAGGGTTTCATTAGACCGAAATACCTTACATTCGGGTGCTTTGGTGCTATTTGCCAAGAAGAAGGACAAAATCCTTTGGCTATGTGTAGACAATCGACAGTTGAATCGGGTCACCATCAAGAATAGGTACTTTTTACCACGGATTAATGACTTGTTTGATTAACTATGAGGGGCTTAGGTCTACTCTAAGATAGATCTACGCACAAGATACCATCAGTTGTGGATTAGGGTGGTAGATATCCCTAATATGGCATTTAGGACATGATATAGGCATTTCGAGTTTGTTGTGATACCATTCGGATTAACGAATGCCCCAGCGGCATTCATAGAACCTATACATAGGGTGTTCCAACCCAATCCTGATCAGTTTATCGTGGTCTTCGTTGATGAAATCCTAATCTACTCCAAGTCAGAGGAGGAGAACGATGGTCACTTGATGGTTATTCTCCAAACCTTGAGAGACCACCGGTTATATGCCAAGTTCAGCAAGTGTGAATTTTGATTTATGGAGGTGAATTTTTGGGGACATGTGTTGTCGACTTCAGGTGTGTCAATTGAGCCAGAGAAGGTTAAGGCAATCATGAGTTGGGAGACGCTAAAGTCAGCCTTCAAGATGTGCAGTTTCTTGGGATTGGTAGGTATTATAGGAGGTTCATTGAGGACTTTTCCCGACTAGCTGCACCTATGACTAGATTGACTAGTAAGGAGGTCAAGTTTCAGTGGGATGACTCATGTGAGAGGGCATTCTAGGAGTTGAATAGGAGGCTTACTTTAGCTCATATTTTGATATTTCCAGAAAGAGGACAAAGGTACATAGTATATTGTGATGCCTCAAAGGACGGGCTTGGATGTGTATTGATGCAATCTAGGAGGGTTGTGGCTTATGGATCTCGACAGTTAAAGAGTCATAAACAGAATGCTTAACTTCCTTTTTCATCGTTCCTACTCTCCTATCATGATTATGGTTGTGTGTATGGCTTATACAGATAGGTGAGTGTCATTCTCCCTCGGATATCATGCAAGAAATGGGAAAAATGTGTGTGTGGATGAAAATGTGTGCGTGTGTACAAAAGTGTTCCCCATGCGTAGAAAGACTTTCGAGTGTCGTGTTTTGCTTGGAATTGGTATTCCAAGGTCATCTCCTCAGGGAAGGAAAGTAAAATATGTGAAGGTGATTTTGTGAAAACTGAAAAGTGTAAAATCTTTTGAGTTTGAGTTTTGGTGAGTGAAGATTGGTTAGAGAAATGTAATGGAAACAAGTGTTGGGTAATTTGAAGAGGACATTCCAATGAGAATGCCAAATCAACTCAAGACATTACTCCAATGGTGCCTAGACGTTCGATTGATTCGTAGGAATAGTGGGACTAAAATGGAGGTGAGGATTCAAGCATACCCCGTGACAAGTCTACGATGTATCAAGATCTCAAAATCACGTCCACACTCAACCTAGTCAAACCAAACCATCGTACACTACGTAGATGAATGAAAAAGAGTTGATTTAGCATACCCAACAGGAATTCTCCCTTGGATTGGCCAACTTAAAACGTAGCTACTTATGTTTAATGCAAGAACATAAATGAAGTGAGGAGACATTGTGAAGAAATGAAGATTGGAACTGGGATTGATACAAGAAACTAAAACTATGAAGAAATGCATTCAATACCTATTTTAAAAGCTTGAAATTAAGAAAACTCAATACAACAATGGTAGAATCCAAAATGTGTAACTAAAATTGCAATGCACTTATAATAAATGACATTAAAGGTAATAAATGAAGCTTACAACAGTCTTACAAAAGATTACAAGTGAAATGGATGAGGAAAATACAAAAATCTATGTTTTCTCTCTCTAAGATTATCAATTCTTCCTTAAGCTTCTCTTTCTACAATGCTCTATAACCTCAATAATGCTGAATGAAGCTTGCAAATTCATCCATAGGGGTCATCTTAGGTGTGTGACAGACCTCCCATCCATAAGAGGCTGAAGTGATGGCATTGGGTAGGCTAGGACAGCCTACCTAGCAATTCCCAGGCATCCCTCTTATCTCTTATCTTCACTAATGCTTGAGCCTTCAAAGTCCAAAGATAGGGCTAGGGAGGCATGTCTGTGTGTAAGGGATGTTAGGGGTCAAGTGGGAGACTCTTTGGTGGGACCCCCATATGGCAGAGCTTGAGTTGTAGAATCTAGCGTTTTTCAACAAAACCTACTAGCAGGTCGATGGCAAAACCTAATGGTGGGTTTTACTTTGGTAGCCAAAACCTTCCGGTAGTTTTTGGTAGAACCAACTCCAGTAGCCAAAACCGACTAGTAGTTTTCTGATAAACCAACTAGTAGGTTTTTACTTGTTTTGCTCAAATCTTGGTCTTTTCACCTTCTATGCAATCATCAAGCCTCCCCTTCATCTCCATTGACTTCAAGCACTACGATGGAGGCTTAACTCATGCCATTTTCAACTTTGTGCTTGCAAACATACCAAAACCTCATTACATGTAGAAATATTGCAAACCCTCTCCTTTTCACCACAAAAACAAGTCTAAAAAGGGTGCAAATGTGCAAATGATGTGCTAATCACAGAACTACCCCATGCATGACAGACCGTTGGATGTCGTCATCTTTACCTTGAATAGGTAGCACCACTATTTGTATGGAGAGCAGTTTGAGGTTTTTTTTAGACCATGAGAGTCTAAAATACATCTTCACTTAGTGAGACCTGAATATAAGGCAACGCAGGTGGATGGAGTATTTGGTGGACTATGACTTCACTTTGCATTACCATCCTGATAAGGCAAATATGGTGGTTGATGCACTTAACCTGGAAGTCATCGAGAGTCTTGGCTAGTATAGCTTCTTGGGAGTGGCAGATGCTCGAAACTATAGGGCAGTTCATGCTACACTACAAAGGTCAGACTCAAGGCATTTTGGGTAGTTTAGTGGCTACACCTTTCCTACTGAGCAAGGTGATCAAGTCCCAAGGGCAGGACACTAAGATATTGTCCATGAAGGACAGCGTACAGTTAGGTATGGGTGATGAGGGTTGGGTTATTCACACAGATGATAGTCTTCAGTTTAGGAAAACGGTTGTAGTTTCCCAGTCTACGGATCTAAGAGAGGAGATCCTTGGGGAGTTTCATTGCTCCCATTTTGCCATGCATCTAGGTGGCACAAAGATGTATTATGATCTCTGCCGCCAGTACTATTGGAATGGGATGAAGAGACACATCGGGGACTTTGTTAGTAGATGTCTCACGTGTCAGCAGGTCAAGGCAAAACACTAGAGGCCAGCAGGGTTGCTCCAGCCTTTGGAGGTGGTTGAGTGGAAGTAGGAACACGACATTATAGATTTTGTGACCCACTTGCCGTAGACATTGCAGGGGCATGATGAAGTGTGGGTGAGGGTGGACTAGCTTATGAAGTCGGTACACTTTTTGGCAGTGTGGATGACCTTCACAGTAGAGAAATTCTACAAGTTGTATATTCGGGAGATAGTCCGATTACATGGGGTACCTATATCCATAGTATCTGATCAAGATCCCAGGTTCACGGCTCACTTTTGGGAGAGTTTCTAGTGGACCATGGGGACATAGTTGATAATGAGCACTACTTTCATCCCCAGATAGATAGTCAGTTAGAGAGGACCATCTAGACTTTAGAGGACATATTTTGGGCATGCATCCTTGATTATAAGGGTAATTAGGAGGACCATTTACCCTTAGTAAATTTCTTCTACAACAACAGTCATCAGACAAGCATACAGATGGCACCCTATGAAGCACTTTAAGGGTGGCCCTGTTGTTCTCTAGTTTGTTGGACGAAGGTTGGAGAAAGACCTTCCGCGGGTCCGAATTTGATTAGAGTCACCACAGAGAAGGTGAACTTGATACGAAAGCATCTTTTCACGGCTCAAAGCCAACTTAAGAGCTACACTAACAGATGATAGTGACCTCTAGAGCTCGATGTCGGAGATCACGTCTTCTTGAAGGTGATGCCTTAGAAGATAGTTGTTAGGTTCAAAAAGTGAGGGAAGCTATCTTCAAGGTATATTGGTCTTTAAAGGTAGTCGAGAGGGTTAGTGCAGTCGCTTACCGGTTGGCGTTACCACCAAGTTCATCGAGTGTACTTGTGGTATTCCATGTTTCTATGCTCCAAAAGTATGCTTCAAATCCTATGCATGTGGTGGATTCGGGTAAGGTGGCTGTTAATACAGATGGGACATTAGAGGAGGGACCTGTATGTATCATGGATAGCCAATAACAAGTTTTACGAGGCAAGACCATAAGGCGACATAGGAGCGTAAGGACACAATACATGCAAGTTATCCATTCTTATTCACAGATGCATATACATTCTTATAGTCATGTAGTATTATATGAATGTCGCATATTCATATGGTTGAATGTGCATGCGTGTGTAAATTTCGGGGATGCATTTTCTTTTAAACGAGGAAGAATGTAAAACTAAGGAAAATTTGAATTTTTATGAAAAAGACAAAGCAATAATTAGCCACTACGGTATAGGTTGAAAATATAAATTTTTTAGAACTCGGATGACAAAACAGACCTTACCATTGGATTCATCTTGCAAAATCTACTTATCCAATCAATTTTCATTGATTTTTGAGACAGTCAATTTTTTTGCAATTTACGATGCGATCAAGTGTTGTGTGGCCAAAATAAACGCGATGGGATTTTAATTATGAAATGTGAAAAATATTTTAATGTTAGTGAAGATAAAATATATTGAACATAAAATGGAACTAGATTTAATTAATTTGTGAAAAAATTGAATCAGGAAAAGATGGGACGTGTGGTGCGTTGTGGGCCAAGTATCCTAGGGGTAAAAGAGGGGAAAAATCATATTTTACCACATTTTGGTTGCTGATTTTTGATAGCGAGAGAGAGAGAGAGAGAGAGAGAGAGAGAAGAAAGGGAAATTCAAGGGTTCTTCCTCTTTCTCCTTGAGATCTAGGGCCAACCGTTCATCAAAATGCTTAGGGCCAAGAACTAAAGTTGATCTAAGCGATGAGAGCTACATCTACGTACAAAAAATCATGAATTTTCATCAAATTCTCAAAGAAGGAATTTTTAGAAACCAATGTTTGAAGCTTGAATTGGGCTTCTAGGAGTTTCTACCATTCGTATTACGCTTCAACATGTAGAGTTCTTCTCCTAGTTAGGTTTATTTTCAACTTGAGGTTTGCATATGAAATGGGTAGTATGTTTAGAGATGAAATCTCTTCTCTAAATGTATTGCTAGTGTAACTAGAGTACGGGAAAATGGTATGAGAATGTATTAAATCAAATCTTGTATGAATTGGGTCAGTTAAAACTGCTTGTTGTATAATTTCATGAGACATNGGCTGTTAATACAGATGGGACATTAGAGGAGGGACCTGTATGTATCATGGATAGCCAATAACAAGTTTTACGAGGCAAGACCATAAGGCGACATAGGAGCGTAAGGACACAATACATGCAAGTTATCCATTCTTATTCACAGATGCATATACATTCTTATAGTCATGTAGTATTATATGAATGTCGCATATTCATATGGTTGAATGTGCATGCGTGTGTAAATTTCGGGGATGCATTTTCTTTTAAACGAGGAAGAATGTAAAACTAAGGAAAATTTGAATTTTTATGAAAAAGACAAAGCAATAATTAGCCACTACGGTATAGGTTGAAAATATAAATTTTTTAGAACTCGGATGACAAAACAGACCTTACCATTGGATTCATCTTGCAAAATCTACTTATCCAATCAATTTTCATTGATTTTTGAGACAGTCAATTTTTTTGCAATTTACGATGCGATCAAGTGTTGTGTGGCCAAAATAAACGCGATGGGATTTTAATTATGAAATGTGAAAAATATTTTAATGTTAGTGAAGATAAAATATATTGAACATAAAATGGAACTAGATTTAATTAATTTGTGAAAAAATTGAATCAGGAAAAGATGGGACGTGTGGTGCGTTGTGGGCCAAGTATCCTAGGGGTAAAAGAGGGGAAAAATCATATTTTACCACATTTTGGTTGCTGATTTTTGATAGCGAGAGAGAGAGAGAGAGAGAGAGAGAGAGAAGAAAGGGAAATTCAAGGGTTCTTCCTCTTTCTCCTTGAGATCTAGGGCCAACCGTTCATCAAAATGCTTAGGGCCAAGAACTAAAGTTGATCTAAGCGATGAGAGCTACATCTACGTACAAAAAATCATGAATTTTCATCAAATTCTCAAAGAAGGAATTTTTAGAAACCAATGTTTGAAGCTTGAATTGGGCTTCTAGGAGTTTCTACCATTCGTATTACGCTTCAACATGTAGAGTTCTTCTCCTAGTTAGGTTTATTTTCAACTTGAGGTTTGCATATGAAATGGGTAGTATGTTTAGAGATGAAATCTCTTCTCTAAATGTATTGCTAGTGTAACTAGAGTACGGGAAAATGGTATGAGAATGTATTAAATCAAATCTTGTATGAATTGGGTCAGTTAAAACTGCTTGTTGTATAATTTCATGAGACATGTGATGAATTGAGAATGTTGTGTGTTTACTTGATTTTGTGCCCTTTGGGTGTTTGATAATATGCCTAGAATGAAATGAGCATTTTAATTGAACGAAATTATTTTAACATGCCTTGTGAAGATGTTGAAATATAATTTTATGCTTTATGATATAAGTTATATTGAGGATTTGGAATTGTTCATATTGTGCTCATGACATGTTGAACATGATGTTGTAATTGCAATTTAAAACTTGATTGTATAATGATATGAAATGCAATTGTTCATTACATTTGCATATGCACGAGTAGTATCACATTCATGGGCAATTTTATGGGTGTGGGTGTGTGCATGATTTTGATCAAACACAATTCTTGGTGGATGATGCGTGGGCTCGGGAAAGTTGGGCCAAGGTTCGACTGAGTCACACAAGTTTGCATTGAGTATAAGGTTAGGATTAGCAAGAAGGGCTAGATTATCCCTTGGGTGCAAGATCAAGTGATTTGGATATGCACTCTACTGGTATTGAGTCCATAAAGTATGTCAGCATATGCGAAGCCATTGATAGACACCGGATATGGATCATTGATGTCGTGTCGAATGGGTACCCGTTCGTAGAAGTCCATGAATACCACCCCAAGAATGACCTGGGATTTATAAATTGCCATTGGATGTGTTACATCCATGACGGGTGCTTGGAATGTACGGATTCACATGCATGGTATTGCATATGTTATGGGAGCCCGTGATGGCTCAGGTAGCGTTGCATGTGTGAGTCTCACATCATAACATGGTAGAGTATTGTAGTAGTTATCATTCCATTGTATGTTCTTCAATGGATGTATGATTATTGTTGAATTGCTTATGAACATTTCATATGTATCTGTGTTGGGAGTAGTCTCTTTAGGAGATATCCTATTAAGCGTGGCTTGCCCTTTATGGGCATAGCATTTCAGTTGCGAGACATGCACCAGTGCATGACCCTCACATGAGACCTTGTTGAGAAGAAGTTGGATTGTGGTTTTGAATTTAATTTTGTAAACCAAACTATGTAATTAGTTTTGGACATGTAATGTCGTATAAATGATTGTAAAATAATCTCATATGGACTATATTTTGTGTCAAATTTAATGCTAAGTGAGTTTGGGTAAATGTTGTATGAGATTAGGTGAGTAGAAGTTGAAAAAGCATTGAAATGGGGGAAAACAGGGCTATGCTACCGGTAGCACGTTGATTAGCTATTGGTAGCACAAGCACAGTGGGCAGCTACTGGTAGCTCATTTCACAACTACTAGTAGCTCACATGTAGTGGGCTCAACTACCAGTAGCTTGTTTCACAGCTACTAGTAGCTCAATGGCAGAGGGCTCAACTACCAATAGCACACGGAAGCTCCTCCAAAATTTTCAAAAAAGTTCAAAACAACTTTTTTGAGCCTTCGGGCCTTGAACCATTTTGTTCAAAAGATGTAAATGGAGTAATATTAAGGACAAATTGATATATATTGGACCATGAAATGGTCAAGGGATTTAAATATATACAGGTTATGAGTTTGGGAGTGCCTGGTACAAGGGAGGCACTACACAAACTCTTTGTTGGTAATGATCCCAGTGAAGGGGATGTTATAACGTGGTGTCGAGTTATGTGATATTCACAGGTACTTCAGCGGGTTGATGGGCAATCAATGAGTTGACAAATGACCCCTCTTTTCAGGGGCATCACATAACCTTTGTTGCCAAAGTGTGACTTCATCAACACTTTCCCTATGACACACTAGTCAAGGGTTAGGAGATATACAATAACAATTGTCTCCTAACTTAACACCTTCCAAAAGAAAATCAATTTTATCATTCCATATAGTGCATTTGTCTCTCATGAAGTGTAAAACATTGCCATTATCACACAATTGGCTAATACTGATAAGGTTAGCTTTTAATCATTCCACATAGAGGACATTGCCCAACTTTGGCACACTTAATGGTTGAATGGAACCCTTCTCAACAACCTTAGAGATACTACCATCTCCAAATGTTATAGTCCCAGCACTACACTTTTCCAGCACTCAAACAATGGGACTTTTATCTTGTCATGTGCCTAGAACAACCACTATCAAAGTACCATTTTATTACCCACTTGGGTTTTCATGGTATTGTGCACTACAAAACACAACTCACGACTGGATGATGCAACCATTCTCTACTAGGTATGTAAACAACAATCAAGAAAGCCTACAAGTGCCTATGGACTCAGGGCAACCACACTCTGATACCAAATGTCTTTCCAGGAGGAGGAACCTAATGTGGATCTTTCCTCACGATTATACACGTGGAGCAATAGACACCTTACTTAGAGTGGGTGAATAGATTTTTTAATTGTAGGCTCAATTGATTACTAATTAAAACCCAATCGATCACAATTACCTCTTCTTAATCAAATATAGAAATTAATATTGAGAATCCCTTTAGTCACCACAATATATCTTAACTACGATGATTAACTGTTAATTGATCTTTCAATTAATTTACTCAAGCAATCAATCTCAGTGGTTAACAATGGTTGAGTTATATTTCAAGCATTCAAATCACTAACACATAGTGTGCATCTGTGCAAATAACTACAAGTGTATATGTAAATAAAAAATTTGAACACAAGCGATTTGTTGACGCAAAAAACCCCCCAGAAAAACTTTGGGGAGCTTCTTGGTTCACTAAAACATAATCCCCTACTTACAAAGTCAACATACAAGTACTTGATTCTTATACCTCAACTAATAGCATGACTAGATGTTCTTTTCCTTGTTGCCTCTCCAACAAAGGCCCTAATTCAATGGATTGCGTAGCTTCACTTGGACTCCTCGTTGCATGGTTTGTCTAGGCCTCTAGCAATCATGGGAATGCCAATGGTTCTCAATATGCACACACCAATGGGTTTGGTTCTCAAACATCAAGATCTTCAACTCCAATTTGTAAGGTTGGGTAGAATCCCTAGTGGTAGCCTTTAGGTTTAGGGATATAAGTTAGTGGTGGATGCTCTCAAGGGAGAACATGTATTTTCTCTCTTAGAAATCTCATAAGAGGCTTAACCTAGTTGTTAGAAAGGCTTTCCCTATTTATAGGTCTAGAATAAGGTCAACTTGATAAACAAGAACACTCAGATTCGTGAATGACCGCTTGATTAGTGGGAGGGGCAGTTATTACTGAAATAAAAATCACATTTCAATGTGGACCAAGAGCGTTGATCGCTCAAGCGAGCTCTGTACTCCTTCGTGGTCTTTTCCCATTTTATTCCCTACCAATTTTTAAAGCATGACACCTACCAAAAAACGTGTTCTCTTGAGCACTAAAGGGTGTTGATTAAGAGGGGTCCAGTAATGTCAATCTATGTTTTCAAAACAATAAATTGTTTAGAAAAAATTTTCTTTTCAAAATGCCTAGGAGCCTTACTTGGATTTCTTCCAATTCTATGTTTTTATCCTAATCATCCTAAGTTAAAATAACTAATGATACATCTTAGATGTCTTGGTTATTACCCTTTTCCTAAGTATGAAGGTGCATACGGAGTTTGAATGATGTTGCTTTCACGCTTGATCTCCTCCCTTCAATGATGCTTTCAAATCTTCAACTTTATAGCATTGTCAACATGGAAAAGGATGAGACTTACAATGGACTCCACAAAATTAGCCAATTACAAAATATGATCTAATACATTTGTTGGTGTTGGAGGCACATGTAAGCTTCCAACTTGCAAGATTTTGCTGAAATTTTGTGGTTGGATTTATAAAACAATGAGAAGATTGAAAGAGAGAAGATAGAGAAGGAAAAGCAATTTTTCATGTTTTCTTAGAGGGCGATTCGATGGTCAAGTCTAACATCAATCTTTTTATTTCAACTCATAGAATTCAAGGGTAAGCTTTGATTTTGAATTGGTTAAGTGTGTGAAGTCGAATTTGAGTTTAAATTTGGTTTTGGGTTTCAATTTTTTCAATGGGTCATGAACTTTGCTTAGTTTTCTTTCATTAAACATCTTGGTTGTGTTCTTGGGTAGTTTTTGGGATGTTTGGTGGTTGTGGAAAGGATCGTCGGGATGGTAGCACGAGACCCATGTTTTGGGTTAGGTTTTATTAAAGATGAAATTTGATTCTCTTGAATTATTGTTTGGACCCAATGAGTTCATTTTTTTGCCTTGGATTCTAGTTTAGGGGTCATTTTAGGGTTCAAAAGTCCAGTTATAGGTCTGGTTTGACTTTGGAAAACAAGTTTTTAGTCAACCTTGCCCTTGAATTGGTAAAGGTAAAAGGAGATAAAGGTTGTGGTTTCTGGGTCTTAAAACTAGGCCATGTGGTGACTTTTTTGGATTTTAAATAAGGCAAAGAGGGTGAATGTAGAGGGAGAAACAAGGGGATGAACTAGAAGTGTTGAACTAGTTGCATAGGAGTAGGGCAACTTGGTTAACGATTAATGGAAAAAGAAGGAGGAGAGGGGTCAACCATTGCCCACCCCTTCATCACATGGGTGATCCATTGGACCTCTAGTTGGGCCCAAAAGAACCCTAACACATATACAGATCCCTATAAAATGTTGTCCTGATTGATACTCCGATCGAATTAAGGTGTAAAATTTTTGTTTTACCCTCTGGGGCTGATTTGACTTACTTTTTGGGTGATTTTGGTCAAACATATATGATCATCACTTTTAAATGGTTAAATTGAGTATGTGAATGAATTTTCATTAAAAAATAATGTTGTTCTATTTTGGCAATTGTGAATCAAATATCGTGCAAGATAGGGATCTCAATTCCGAAATGAGTGAGATTTTTTGAACTTCTTTGAAAGTTATTGAATATGTTATTGTTTTTGAACTATTGATTGAGTGATTTTGCAACCGGCTTGGAATCCAAAACCAGATAGGGTTTTGATACACGTTGAACATGGTGGTTGTTATATTGATCATATTGAAATGAAACTCCAGAATCCTTCTGAATTAAATGTAAGTGCACACATTATTGAGTGGCAGAGGGTTTACTTTTCAGGTTGATGCTGTAGACAGTGTTATTGAGTTTGTAAATGCTTGTGTGGCCTAGTTGGTCTTCAGACTTGGGTGTCAAATAGTGAATAGGGAGCGTATCTTTCTTGGGGTGGAAGTCCCCTAAAAGGTTGGATCGTATGTTTCTATGGACCCTAAGTGGTCTATTAGGTTGATTTCTCTATAATGTGGCACTATATTTGTACCTCTGAACTCTCTTTTACATACTATTTTTCATAACTACTATTGTTTTACATGAAATAACAATGCTTTAGCTATGTATGCATCAAATGATGATTTTTGTGCTGCCCAATCAGGAAAAAACTATTTATTTTCAAACTCCCATGCTTTGTAATTGAATAACTTTACCAAGTTGTTGATGCTCACCATACATTATTTTCCTCTTTATAGATTAGCTGGTGCCGAGGGAAGTTGTGAATAGTTGAATTGCCATTTTTTCTTTTGTTTCTGTTAAATAGTGTATGAGACTTTGTAAAACATGTAATTATAATACGCGGTAGACCTATGTATTGGGATGCAACTTAGCCTTCATCGGAGTAGTTCTGCTATGTGTATTGGCTTACTTATATCACGTTGTGATGCGTTAGTTACATTACATGATCATGTGGGTCGAGGTAACATACGTAGCATGCTTGGGCGATCCAGGGTGTGACAAGCTTGAACGGCCAAGGCACTCCAATACTTAAATCAATAAGGGTTCTGAGAATAAGGTAGCTACTTGTAGAGAAAAGAAGTGTGTACCTTAAATTTAAACAATACTTGATATTTATAGTAGTTTGTACCCTTCTTCTAGGGTTTTCCTCATTAACTATACAAGGTGACACACCTATTTTTTGAGCCAAATCTTCCTTAATTTGTGTAGGAATCTTTTCTCCTATAAAACTCCCCTTGGCCTTAGAGCTTGACACTTGTGACGATCGAATCTTGGTTCGAAAGTGATTGAATAATTAATTTTTTTTATGGGTCTTGTGATATTGTTGAAAATTATATAAACGTGATTTGAGGTCAAATTATATGTTAGGATTTAATTATTAAAGAATTGATTATTATAAAAATTTATTGAGATCAGAATTTTATCGAGTAAGGTAAGAGAACAAAAAAAAACCAATAGAATTAAAACATGTAGTGACATGTGTTCACCACAAAAGGTGACACATTTCCCCAAACATGCATAAGCCTTGGAGCTCAAGGCTCTTTTGTTGAGAAAATCAGTCCATTGTATTCAAACCATAGCAAGAAGGTGGGAAAGAAAAGAAGAAGAAGAAAAGAATAAGGAAAAGGAAAAGGAAAGAAGAGAGGTACACGGAAAAAGGGAATGGAAAAGTAGTGGGATTGAGGTGAGTAAGTTGGAGTTGGATTTAGAACTTATGTGAATTAATAATCTGTTTCTTATAGGATTTGATGGAGTGGTTTCAGCAGTAAAGTTTTGGTGTTTGTCAGTTTCAATTGAGCATTGTGTAAGTGGTTTATACATGATATGCATTCCTTTAATCTCTTTGAAAATAATACTTTATTGATATCGCCCTATTCTTATTGGAATTGTGGTATTGTTTTGGTTCCAAGTTCTAAAATGATATTTCGTTCAATTATTAGTAATTTGTTGTTCAGTCATATTTTTGTGTAACTTATCATTAATCATTGTGATGTTAGTTTTGGTGGAATACTTGAGATTTTTTGTCTCATGCATAAGGTACACTTGATGACCTGGTTATGATTATGAGTATGTATTAAAATTCACCGAATGATGCCTGGCATGTTATTGAGATTGACCAAGTATTTACACATGAGTGATTTGAATATTCGTATGTTCGAGTTCGTTGACATGTTCCATATATTTGTGCTCCGTAAATTATCATATTAATTCTGTTGTCATCGTTTGTTTATTGGATAATTGATTAGTTATTGATTGTTCTTTGACATCATATGTTATATTTTAATTACTTATTGAGCTTTCCCCCACTCACCCTCCATTTACCCTCTCCGTTGTAGGTTGAACTATGACACCCCTAAAACCGGGGCTCCTTTATCAATTGTTGATCATATGTCCACCTGCGAAAATACTCGTGTTTGTCGCACAACTCGACGTCACGTCAATAACATCCTCTTAACCAGGATTATAACCCACACATGTAACCCGTGTGCATTTTTATNGACACATTTCCCCAAACATGCATAAGCCTTGGAGCTCAAGGCTCTTTTGTTGAGAAAATCAGTCCATTGTATTCAAACCATAGCAAGAAGGTGGGAAAGAAAAGAAGAAGAAGAAAAGAATAAGGAAAAGGAAAAGGAAAGAAGAGAGGTACACGGAAAAAGGGAATGGAAAAGTAGTGGGATTGAGGTGAGTAAGTTGGAGTTGGATTTAGAACTTATGTGAATTAATAATCTGTTTCTTATAGGATTTGATGGAGTGGTTTCAGCAGTAAAGTTTTGGTGTTTGTCAGTTTCAATTGAGCATTGTGTAAGTGGTTTATACATGATATGCATTCCTTTAATCTCTTTGAAAATAATACTTTATTGATATCGCCCTATTCTTATTGGAATTGTGGTATTGTTTTGGTTCCAAGTTCTAAAATGATATTTCGTTCAATTATTAGTAATTTGTTGTTCAGTCATATTTTTGTGTAACTTATCATTAATCATTGTGATGTTAGTTTTGGTGGAATACTTGAGATTTTTTGTCTCATGCATAAGGTACACTTGATGACCTGGTTATGATTATGAGTATGTATTAAAATTCACCGAATGATGCCTGGCATGTTATTGAGATTGACCAAGTATTTACACATGAGTGATTTGAATATTCGTATGTTCGAGTTCGTTGACATGTTCCATATATTTGTGCTCCGTAAATTATGATATTAATTCTGTTGTCATCGTTTGTTTATTGGATAATTGATTAGTTATTGATTGTTCTTTGACATCATATGTTATATTTTAATTACTTATTGAGCTTTCCCCCACTCACCCTCCATTTACCCTCTCCGTTGTAGGTTGAACTATGACACCCCTAAAACCGGGGCTCCTTTATCAATTGTTGATCATATGTCCACCTGCGAAAATACTCGTGTTTGTCGCACAACTCGACGTCACGTCAATAACATCCTCTTAACCAGGATTATAACCCACACATGTAACCCGTGTGCATTTTTATTATTTAAATCAAATCGTGGTCCAATGCACCACATTTCATACTCCATTATAGTCCATTTATATTCTGGGAACCAAAGAACCCATAGCCGAAAAGCTTGACAAAGTAATTTTACAAAATTTTTGAAAGGTATACCAGTCCGCCATACTGGTACGAGTTGCCCACTGGACCTCGTCGTACCGGTACGCCATACTGGTACAAGTTGCCCACTAGAATAGCCGACTTTTACCTATTTCACCTACTTTTCATTTCCAACTCATTCTTAAGCATATCATTTCCATCCAACACATGTATAATGAAGTTTTTCACGTAATACAAGGTCCATACAAGTTTTATTACATTCAATTCAATGTACACATACCAAAATAAAAATTTGACAATTGTTTTACAAAACTCAAACTAGAGCCACATTCTGGCTTTCTTCACCCGTGGGGTCCCGTGTGATGGCCTTCCACCGATGTATATTCCGCATCTGAAATATTTTGCCATATAGGGTGAGCCATGATTAGTAGTTAAAACTAGCATATTACTATGCTCTTTTAAGACTAATTATACTTTGATGGATTTTAAATGGTGACATTTCAGGCCATAAATTGTACAAGGGACTAAAGGCAATGAATATCAAACTTTCATGCAACACCAGCAGATTCTGGAGCAAAATTGGAAAAGCTTGGACCAAGCCTTCCACATTCAAACACCAACTAACGTTCGAACGTCCACTTGAAGCCCAGACTACTAAAAGATGACGTGTGCAGTCAAGAGAAAAGACTCTAAGGTACTTGAGTACCACATTCAAACGTCAACTCACGTTCGAACATCCACTTGATTTGATTGAAGAACAGTGTGATGAGTGCAAAATGCCAAGTTCTGCATAAAGTGTGGAAGTGAGTTTCCACAGAAGACCACAGACCACTTGAGTGATATGGTCAAACCCCATCTAGGGTTCGAATGCTACTAAAGCAAAGACAGAAGACACGTTTGAACGTCAGACCATGTTCGAATGTCTATAAAGCCAAAACAGAAACAACGTTNGGGTTCAAATGCTACTAAAGCAAAGACAGAAGACACGTTTGAACGTCAGACCATGTTCGAATGTCTATAAAGCCAAAACAGAAACAACGTTTGAACGTCCTCCACAGCTGCCTGCAGAGTAGCTGGTTTTCACTTAGATTGGGCAGCATACACTACACTATTCATCCTCTCTTATCTTCCCCCCTCCCCTGCCTTGCCTATAAATACTCCTATTAGGGGAGCTTCATGGCTACAATTTATCTCTTGAAATGTACGGAGTTAGAGCTTGGTTAGTAGGCTTAGACTACACCAAGAACTAGTAAGGAGTTTTTATGGAGGCTTAGACTCCCACTCATTTTGATTAATCTTAGATGTATGTTATATTTACTTTTATCAAGAGAGTTAGTTCTTCTCTTGGTTGAGGAAACAACCCTCCATCTTTTGGTTGAGGAAGCAACCCTCCACTTATTGGTTGAGGAAGCAACCCTCTATTTGTTGGTTGAGGAAGCCACCCTCCAAAAGTGACTAGCTTTCTTCTACTTTCATTGTTTATGTCTTTCCCTTCCATTGCTTGAGCTTCCTTCTTTCTTAGAAGAGTGAAACTCTTCCACTTTTCTAGAGCTTTACCAAAGCCGTGAAGGGTGGAACGTGATTCACTCATTTTTCGTTGAAGATCGGATCTTTGCTTATTGTACTTTACCATATAAGTTCTCTACTTGGAGGGATGAGTATCACTCACTTTTTTAGCTTTACCCAAGCCATGAAGAGTAAGTAGTTCGTCATTCACTCTTTAGAAAGAGATGATGAATATTTATTGATTATTCGAAAGTTATATTTGTGCATTTCCTTTATGCTTTAATGCTTTATATTTCACTTANCGTCATTCACTCTTTAGAAAGAGGTGATGAATATTTATTGATTATTCGAAAGTTATATTTGTGCATTTCCTTTATGCTTTAATGCTTTATATTTCACTTATTGAATGATTGAATGCATCTAGCAAAGGTAAGGTACTTTGTATAACTACCGGTTCTTTCTATGTCACGGATGACTCTTGCATGGAAAGACCCGTTAGTTAAGGAAAGTACCTCGCCTAGATCTTCATGACACATTTCAATCTTCACTATTACTATGTTTTATCTAAAGAATGGAACATTAATGTCATGGTTAGATGTCTTGCAGAACCCTTACTTGTTTGTTGGTGGGTTAAATCTCGGAACAGGCAATTCTTGTCAACTTCTAGGAAGGCATTGGAATCATGTGCTTAATTCTCACAATCCATCTTTACCTTCTAATTAACTTGTTGTTGACACGGGAGTTAATTGCGTTATAAAACACAAGTATAATAAGTCGGATAATTAACTACATGTTCTAATCCTCGAGCTAAAGGGTGATTGTTTACATTTGAATTTATCTTATATTTTGCCTAGAAAACTCTCAGAAAGAATCTTGTATTTTATTCAAGAAATCCCACCACTTCAAAATCTCAAAATTTCCTGTTACTTGGTCTTTATTACTACTCACTTCAAAACACCAATCATAGTTCCTAGTGGATTCGACTCCGGACTTAACCGGATTATTACTACAGCTTGACGGCCTGCACTTGGGTGTACACATTTCGGATCAAGCCAAGTTTTTGGTGTCGTTGTCAAGGAACCCTAAAAGGTGTTTTATGGTAAAAGGTAAAAAGACCTCATTTTTTGTGTATACATTTGCTTCACTGTGTATAAAGTTGTTTTAATTAATTTTATGTTGAGAACGCTCCTCACTATGAAAATTTGCTAGCAGAATCTTTTGGGTTTGTGAATCAACCAGAACCACTTTCACCTATATCAGTAGCTGACTCTTGTGAAAGTAAAATGGCTAATTATGAGAGACAAGGAGAAATTCCTATGGGAGAGGGGGAAGTGCCTAACATTCAAACTCTGTGGGATTACTTAAATCCCATAAGAAATAATGTCCCCTCTTGTTTTATCTTTCCTAAATATGCACCCCCCATTACCATAAAGATGGAGACCGTTCAACTATTCCCTCAATTCCATGGACTTAAAACAGAAAACCCATATTTGCACATAAAAGAATTTGAGGAAGTATGTAGAACATTTCAAGACAATTCTGAGCTAGCCAAAATGAAACTTCTTTCATTCTCTCTAAAGGATAAAGCTAAACAATGGCTAAATTCTTTAAAAGCTCTTTTAATTCTTGATTAGCGGGCACTACAAAATGAATTTTTCATAAAGATTTTCCCTCTACACCGCACTAATGCACTGAAAAGGCAAATCATGATTTTTTTTATCAAAGAAGGAGAAATGTTTTACCAAAGTTAGGAGAGATTCAAGGATCTACTCCAGTCCTGCCCATACCATGCTTTTGAGAATTGGACTTTGGTAGGATTTTTCTACGACTCCTTGCCCACTAAACTACGTCAGTTCATCGAAATGAGTAAGAGTTCAGAGAAGGCATTCAATTTTTTTGACACCATATCTGATAGTTCTCAGATGTGGCACTCAGCCTCCCCTACCATTGTTGAAGCCAAACCATCCACTTTCCAAGGGGGTAAGTTTGTCTTGAAAGATGAGGATGACCTAAAAGCAAATTGTCCACCCTGTCTTGAAAGCTTGAAGCATTAGAGATGAAAAAGGTTCATCAAGTTAATGTTGGCCCTCCCACTAAACAAGTGTGTGGGATGTGTGCCCTGACAAGACACCCTACTGGGGAGTGTCCAACCATTTCGGCACTCAAGGAAGTCTTGTTGGAACAAACAAATGTCATTTCTAACTTCAACAAACTTTACTCCAACCCATACTCTGAAACATACAATCCAGGGTGGCAGAACCACCCAAACTTCAGTTGGAGAAACACGCAACCAACTCCCATGAATCAACAACAAGGTTCACACCCACCACCTCAAGGACCTCCCACATATCAACCATACCAACCACCACAAAAGAGGAGCCCTGAGGACACACTAAATCAGTTGATGCAAAGTCAAATGAACTAGAACAATAATTCAACCCAGGCCTTCACTGATTTCAAAACCCAGACCACTTAATTTTTCGAGGACCTTAAAAGCCACATCCAAAAATTGACCCAATCCATGGCCACACATGAGAAGGGCAAGTTTCCTGCCCAACCAAAACCACCACAAGAACAATTTCAGGTGGGAAATCCCGCTATCATGGGAACTCCACAAGACCAAGCCCAAGTTGTCACTACACTAAGAAGTGGCAAGGTGATTGACAAGACCATCAAAGACATGCTACTTCCAAAGCCAAAACCTAAGTCAATCCCAGTCAACTCACTAGTCGAGCCTGAACCAATTGAGCCTAAATGTGTGAGAGAACAGGAACCCAAGCCTATGATTGAATAAGAACCAAAGCCACCAAGGGAAGAAGAACCCTCGTGTTTTATCTGTACTCCATTTCCTCATAGACTCAAAACTACACAGAAGTTGAATAATCAACTTGAAATCTATCAGCTTTTTAAGTAAGTAAAAATCAACATCCTACTTCTGGATGCAATCAAAAAGGTTTCATCTTATGCCAAGTTTCTAAAAGACTTGTGCACAGTCAAAAGAAGCCAAAATATTCAAAAAAGAGCCTTCCTTACAGAACATGCAAGTGCCTTGCTTCAACACAAAACCTCTCCAAAATACAAAGATCCAGGGTGTCCGACTGTGTCTTGCATCATNCTACTTCTGGATGCAATCAAAAAGGTTTCATCTTATGCCAAGTTTCTGAAAGACTTGTGCACAGTCAAAAGAAGCCAAAATATTCAAAAAAGAGCCTTCCTTACAGAACATGCAAGTGCCTTGCTTCAACACAAAACCTCTCCAAAATACAAAGATCCAGGGTGTCCGACTGTGTCTTGCATCATTGGAAACTTCAGAATTGAGCAAGCACTGTTAGACCTAGGGCCTAGTGTCATCTTGCTCCCTTTTCTGTTTACTAGCCGTTGGGTCTAGGAGAACTCAAACCCACAAATGTTACACTTCAATTAGCAGACAGATCTGTCAAAATCCCTAGGGGTATTGTGGAAGATGTACTTGTCCAAGTGGACAACTTTGTATTCCCTGTTAACTTCATTGTCCTAGATACTCAGCCAACAAAGCATTCAGAGAATCCAATTCCCGTAATTCATGGTCAACTCTTCTTAGCAACTTCAAATGCACTAATCAATTACAGGAATGGGGTTATGAAATTGACCTTTGGAAATATGACTCTGAGCTAAATATTTTCAATGTTGCAAAACACCCAGGAGAAGACAAAGAAGAGAGAGAAATAAATTTCATTGATTTGTTGGTTCAGGACCATCTGAATAACACATTCTATGAAAATTCCATTGAATCCTCTCTGTCATAATCTATTACATCTGAGACAANTTCATTGATTCGTTGGTTCAGGACCATCTGAATAACACATTCTATGAAAATTCCATTGAATCCTCTCTGTCATAATCTATTACATCTGAGACAACAGATGATGATCCAAAGAATTGCCAGACTCATGCTGTTGATACATGGACCTCCAAATTCAAAAAACTTTCACTAATTAGCACAAATCCACTCTCATCAAGTGTTAAGCCACCAAAGCCTGAATTGAAACCTCTCCCATCTGACCCTAAATATGCATTCCTAGGAGAGAACGAGTCATACCTAGTGGTAATTTCATCTAAGCTCACAGACTTGCAAGAGTCTAAACTGATTGAAGTTCTTAAAAGCCACAAAGCACCATTATGTGGATCATCGCTGACTTGAAAGATATAAGCCCGTTGATCTACAATCATGTCATATACCTGGAAGAGGATTCAAAAACCTCTTGTCAAATGCAGCGAAGATTGAACCCTCACATGAAGGAAGTTGTGAAAATGGAAGTGCTCAAACTCTTAGATGCAAGGATAATCTTTCCCATCTCTGATAACAAATGGGTTAGTCCAACCCAAGTTGTGCCCAAAAATTCTGGGGTAAAAGTGGTCAAGAATGAAGCTAATGAACTAGTACCAACTAGAGTCGTCACAAAAAGGCAGATGTATATTGACTATCGAAAACTTAATTTGGTGACTAAGAAAGACCATTTCCCTCTTCCCTTTTGGGACCAGGTCTTAGAGAGAATTATAGGCCATAAATTTTACTATTTCCTAGATGGGTATTCAAGGTACAATCAAATTGAGATAGCACTCAATGACCAAGAAAAAATCATATTCACATGCCCCTTTGGCACTTTTGCATTCAAAAAGATATCATTCGGACTTTGTAACCCTCCTACAACATTCCAAAGATGCATGCTGAGTTTGCCTATGGTGACTCATTTGATTTGTGTCTTGCTAATCTAGAAAAGGCACTGATAAGGTGTTAGGAAGCCAATTTGGTGCTTAATTGGGAGAAATGTCATTTCATGATAACACAAGGCATTGTCTTAAGTCACATTGTATCATCTAAGGGCATTAAAGTTGACAAGGAAAAAATAGATATAACTGGGAATTTGCCTGGTCACAAGACTCTAAAGGATGTCTGATCATTCTTAGGACATGCAGGCTTTTACAATAGATTCATAAAAGATTTCAGTACCATAGCAAAACCCCATGTGTTATCTCCTGAGTCAGGACATAATCTTTGATTGGAATGAAGCATGCCAGCAAGCTTTTGATAAGCTTAAAGTCTTATTAATTTCTACCCCAATAATGCAGCCCCCTAGTTGGACTCTGCCTTTTGAACTAATGTGTGATGTAAGTGAGTATGCTATAGTTGTTGAATTAGGACAAAGAAAAGATAAGAAACTACATGTCATTTACTATGCAAGTAAAACTTTGAATAATGCTCAAATGATTTATTCAACAACTGAAAAAGAATTGCTTGCGATAGTTTTTTTTTGCTTTGGAAAAATTTCGTCCTTATCTTGTTGGTTCTTCTGTTACTATGTTCGCTGACCATGCAACATTAAAATTCTTGCTTACAAAGAAGGATGTTAAGCCTAGGCTCTTAAGATGGATACTTTTACTCCAAGAGTTTGATCTGGTCATTATGGACAAAAAGGGTGTTGAAAATGTGGTGGCAGACCATCTATCCAGGTTAACTTATGAATTTCACGAGGATGGACTGCCAATCACTGAAAAATTCCCCGATGAACAACTGTTCATAATTGATGTGACCCCTTGGTATACTGATATTGCTAATTTCCTTGCTTCTGGAACACTCCCTCCGTCCTTCTCCCCCATGGACAAAAATAAATTTTTGAGAGGGGTTCGTAACTTCTTTTGGGAAGATCAGTACGTATTTAAGTATTGTAAGGATCAGATCATAAGACGCTGCATCCCCACTCATTAAAGCAGATAGGTAATATCATTTTGTCATTCTGAAGCATGTGGTGGCCACTTCTCCTCAAGAAAACTCGTTGCAAAAATCTTGTAGTGTGAATTTTACTAGCCCACACTTTTCAAAGATGTTCTGCCTTTTGTTTAATTTGCGATAGATGTTAAAGGTTGGGAAGCATTTAAAAAAGAAACTTGATGCCCTTAAACCTAATTCTTGCGATTGAAATTTTTGACTATTGGGGCATTGATTTTATGGGAATATTCCCCCTTCCTTTGGCTATCTATACATTTTAGTGGCTGTAGACTATGTATCCAAATGGGTTGAGACAATTCCATACTGAAATAATGATCACAAAACGGTGATCAAATTTCAAAAAAAAATATTTTGCCCCGGTTTGTAGTACCTAAATCAATCATAAGTGATGAGGGGCTCATTTTTGCAATCGCCCTTTTTGGAATTTGATGAAAAAATATTTGATTTTCCACAAAATTGCAACCCCTTATCATCCACAGACTAGTGGACAGGCTGAATTGGCTAATTGAGATATCAAATTAATTTTGAAAAAAAATGATAAATCCATATCGGAATAATTGGTTGTAAAGACTAACTAATGCACTCTAGGCATATTGCATTCCTTTTAAAACAATTTTGGGCATGTCTCCCTATCGATTAGTCTATGAAAAGCCTTGTCACCTACCTGTGGAATTGGAGCATAGAGCATACTGGGCCATTAAAGCAATGAACTTTGACCTGGACAAGGCTGGACTTTCAAGAAAATTACAAATTAACGAATTGGAGGAGTTGAGAAATGAAGCATATAAGAATGCTAAGATTGCGAAATACAGGATGATAATTTTTCATGACAAGAACATAATGCAGAAGTCTTTGAACCTGCGCAAAAAGTCTTGTTGTTTAATTCAAGACTCCACCTATTCCCTAGTAAGTTGAAATCAAGATGGGCAGGGCCTTACATTGTTAAAAAGGTGTTTGGACATGAAGTAGTAGAAGTGGAAAATTCCTCGAACGGTAATACCTTTATTGTTAATGATCAGTGGTTGAAACCATTTTTGGAGGATTTTGTTAAAAATGTGAAAACCATTCTTTTAATGGACCCATAAAATCCCTCCGAGAATTGTGCCTGCCGACACAAAAAGGGGTCGGGTCAGGAAAAACTCGATAAAAATCGACTTGAGCGGACATCTTTATAAGGGCATCTCCAACCCCTACTCAAATTTAGACTCAAATTTAAATTTGAGTAAAAAATTTTAAAAAAATTTCTCCAACCCTTGACTCAAACTTATATCAAATCAAGGGAAACTCATTTTTTTATTTAAATCAAGGGAGACTCAAATTTTTATCCAAATCTTTAATGGTGAGATTTCCTATATTTTAAAGATCTAAGGTCATCCTTACTCCCTTTTAAGTTTGGGTTTATTTTCATTTAAATTTGGGTCTCTCCTTCTTTAAATTTGAGTTTGTCCATTGGAGTCCTTNATAACTTAGCAATCGAGACTTAATACCGCATTTCTTGGAAAACTGGTATTACTTCTATGCTTAAATTGTCAAATGTAGATCAGTATTTGTTGTTCTTAAGGTACAAGATGATTAGACTCAAAAATGGAATTAATATATAACCGACATTCCCTGAAAAACTAGACATAACCAGTGGAGATAACAAAAGATATCATGGTAAGTTTTGAGCCTTGCGATGCTATTTGAGAAGAGATCAACGTTTACTCGAGAAAGATTTTTCACTTATCTATCTTTGAATAATATCAATACATTTGCTTTGATTGATGCAACTAAAGCAATCTATTGACATATCTGTTCATACANTTTTCTTCTTCTTCTTTTTCACTGATTAGCGATCCTTTGTAAACATGACCAAACTCCCAACAATTCCATGACCACATTACCCAAAGACCCAGTCCTTTGTCTCATGATCTACATGTGTTTACTCTTATTTGTACATGACTTTTTTTCTTCTTCTGTCTGCACTCAAAATCAAGGGTTTTCATCCTAGCAAAAACCTAGATCTACGGAGAGATGATTAATTTGTGTATTTTGCTTGTNCCTATGCACATACTTGAGAAAGGATCTTAGGCCATCTTTTGATTTAACTTTGAACCTTAGCCATTTTTTTTAAAAAGAATATCCCTAGTCAGCCATGCTTGTGCCATTCAATGAACAAATTCTTTTTCAAAAAAAAAAACTCATATGATAACCAAGCCACAAGAGAATACACTTAACAGACCTTGCTATCTAATTTTCTTGCACCCTCTCATAAATTAGTATGATATAAAAAGGCAAGAAAGATAAAAAAGAAGATGGTGGCTACTGTTCCATGAAAGAACAATCAATGGAAACAACCAAAAAAGGGAAAGAGATAGATAAAAANGTGCCTGTAAATTTTTGTTATTTTTGTTGTTGTTGTTGTTGCTATTTCTAATCATATTGTGCACCCTGCCTTGTATTTTGTATAAATTAATGATTATGACTGTGAGTCAGCTTTGATCATCTTTGTGACTAGCAGACGTTAAAGAACCAAATAGTGAGTCTTAAAAAGTAGAAAGCATGGATGTTAANGTGCTACAATACATAAGGAAAATGTAGCTTTTTGAATAAAATTGACATCATTTTGTTAGCCACTGACCTCTGGCCACGTTACAAACTATATAAAGCCCTAATTGATCTCAAGTCTGATGCATGTGTGTGTTGTCAATCAAAAGTTGGGGCATGTCAAATNGGTTAGTTTAGGAGTTTTATGCACTTCTTCATCTGATGTGCATACTATGATCATGAGAAAAGCAAGACTGGTAAGAAAGAATGAGATCCAAAAAGAGCAAAAGAAACCCCTCTGTTGCAGAAGCACTTTTGCTAAACGCCATCGTGCCAAAAGGCTTGGTGTATGTAAACAGTGTGGTAGAGTCTTTCACGATAAAAGGTACAATCAGTGTTCGGAACCAATTTTTGGTCACGCACTCAATTGATTAGATTGGATAGTGAATGGGCTAAGTAAGGATTACCCTGAGACGCCATGCTATTCTGGTACTTTGCTTAACCAATTTGTGCGAGAGGAAATTGGGAGAGTCACTGGTTGTCCTCACTACACAATACGGAGGGAAACTTAGACTAGATTATTCTCTGTGGAAAATGGTACTTTTGTTGGGATGAAAGCCAAAGGTCCGAAGTTTTTGTAAAAAAGTGTAAAAATCCTTTTTGTTTTGTACAAACTCTTCTGACTAAAATGAAAATATGGGTTGAGTAAGGAGTGTCCCAAAATACCAACCTGAAGTATGGGTAGGGATTATTCTGATATGCCATGAATTTTTGGTTAAGACATGTTTTGTCCTCTTTTATTGTGCATAGTGCAGTGCAAAAAAATTGAGATTTTTGATTCAATGTTCGAACGCCAAGTGACGTTTGAACGTTAATTGCTAGTAGTACTTAGCCTCTGATGAAGTCTCTGATGAAAACAAAAAGTACTGGGAGCTCAGCTCGTTCGAACACCAATAGCACGTTCGAACGATGGTAAAATTTGAACGCCAATAGAACGTTTGAATTAGAGTAATTGAGAGTACTTTGGTCTCTAACAGAACTCAAAAATACTGGGCGCTCACTATGTTCAAACGACACCCACGTTTGAACGGTATTTTAAAAATTCTTCTACATACGTTCGAATGTTATTGACATTCAAACGATACTTCTTAGGAAATAAAAGCCTGGATCATCTTCCCCACTTCAAAAATCCCAAAAACCCCTCAAACCCTAGAACACATTTGCTATACCCAGCCCCCAAAATACCTCATATTCTCCAATTTCACCTAAAATTGACCCTCGCAAACTCATTCCCACATCAAAAATCCCCATATTCCCCAGAAAATCAAAACTTCTCAGAGATCCTCTTGAGCTCAAAACCATGCCTAGAGTTAGACTACCTGCCAGGCGAAACCAGATAAATTAGGAGCCTAATTTTGTAGAAGAAGCGATTGAGGAAAGAGAGGGGAGACCAGTGGTGAAAGGATACAATCGATCATGATTTCCTAGTGCCGTCAAAGCAGAAAGGTATGAAAATTTCTTCCAGAATCATGTAGTAGTTTGTGAGAGGGATGTTGTGATTACTGATTTTGCGGAGTTGGGAATATTGGCACAGATGGAGAGGAGGAATTGGGTATGGTTTTGCGAAACGGCAGAGATGCCGTTGTTGACTTGGTGCGGGAGTTTTACTCTAACGCCGACATCATCAACAGCGCAATCTGAATGTACGTAAAGGGGACCCACATTGACATGGATGAAGCATATATTAAGGAAGTGAGGCAAGAAGTGCCTCGGGTGCAGAACCCGACATATCCCCTAAGAAAGAATGTAGCAATGAATGTGGTTGGGAGGGAGTTGACGGGAATACCTAAATTTTCTTGGGAAGGGAAGAGATTTTTAAAACAAGCGGAGCTCACTGATAAATACAAAATGCTAAACTTAATTGCGGTATCTAACCTCGCCCCTATAGGACAAAAAAAATTAGATTTTACCTGACATGGCCCGTCAGCTCTATGCACTTGGAAGGGGGCATATCATCGACCTCCCCTCACTAATCTTAAGTGAAATGAAGAAAGGATGTGATGTGAAGAGGAAGGCACTCCCTTTCGCCACTTTGGTGACTGAAATATGCAGGGATAATGGGATTAGGGTGAGGCCCCATATGGAAATTCAAAAGTCAATCGGGCCACTGAACAAGGACTCTTTCCGGAGAAGCCAAGGTAATAGTGGCACCCCGCTTGCTAGACAAGAAGTGCTCCCTCCCTAAGGAGTCGGTGAAGTGCAGGACGAGCTTGACCGACAGGAGGAAAGAAAGATAGAGGCAGAGAGAGAGTAGCCCTAAGAGGCAAGCCCCAACATGAGCACCCGACATTCTTTACGGGACATCATGCTTAGCATTGAAGCTAAGCAGAATGAAATTCTTAGACTGTTGAGGGGTGGAGCTGGTGGACCTACTGGAGCTGGTGGAGTTAGTGGAGATGATGGAGGAGATTGATTTTTGTTCTTGATTGTGGGTTGTGGATGTTTCTTCTTTGGTGAAGCTTTTTCTTCTTTGGTTGATGAATTTCTTCTTTGTGACTCTTGTGGATATTTGTTTCTTCTATGAGGGATGTTTGTTTCTTTTTGGGTCATTAATTGAGGATACTTGATTTGTGTTTTAGTCATTTCTTTTATGGATGGAATTGAATCTTCATTGTTGATGTGGATGTAAATGATCATATTTTATGAAATGAATGATTCGGTTTATCCCTTTTATCTATTTAAATGCATGTGTAGAATTAACATTATACTGTTATTTGTTAATAAATGATTGAACAAATGTGGATTTTGAGATTGTTTGTTAAAGTAACTAATCNCAAAAAGAGCAAAAGAAACCCCTCTGTTGCAGAAGCACTTTTGCTAAACGCCATCGTGCCAAAAGGCTTGGTGTATGTAAACAGTGTGGTAGAGTCTTTCACGATAAAAGGTACAATCAGTGTTCGGAACCAATTTTTGGTCACGCACTCAATTGATTAGATTGGATAGTGAATGGGCTAAGTAAGGATTACCCTGAGACGCCATGCTATTCTGGTACTTTGCTTAACCAATTTGTGCGAGAGGAAATTGGGAGAGTCACTGGTTGTCCTCACTACACAATACGGAGGGAAACTTAGACTAGATTATTCTCTGTGGAAAATGGTACTTTTGTTGGGATGAAAGCCAAAGGTCCGAAGTTTTTGTAAAAAAGTGTAAAAATCCTTTTTGTTTTGTACAAACTCTTCTGACTAAAATGAAAATATGGGTTGAGTAAGGAGTGTCCCAAAATACCAACCTGAAGTATGGGTAGGGATTATTCTGATATGCCATGAATTTTTGGTTAAGACATGTTTTGTCCTCTTTTATTGTGCATAGTGCAGTGCAAAAAAATTGAGATTTTTGATTCAATGTTCGAACGCCAAGTGACGTTTGAACGTTAATTGCTAGTAGTACTTAGCCTCTGATGAAGTCTCTGATGAAAACAAAAAGTACTGGGAGCTCAGCTCGTTCGAACACCAATAGCACGTTCGAACGATGGTAAAATTTGAACGCCAATAGAACGTTTGAATTAGAGTAATTGAGAGTACTTTGGTCTCTAACAGAACTCAAAAATACTGGGCGCTCACTATGTTCAAACGACACCCACGTTTGAACGGTATTTTAAAAATTCTTCTACATACGTTCGAATGTTATTGACATTCAAACGATACTTCTTAGGAAATAAAAGCCTGGATCATCTTCCCCACTTCAAAAATCCCAAAAACCCCTCAAACCCTAGAACACATTTGCTATACCCAGCCCCCAAAATACCTCATATTCTCCAATTTCACCTAAAATTGACCCTCGCAAACTCATTCCCACATCAAAAATCCCCATATTCCCCAGAAAATCAAAACTTCTCAGAGATCCTCTTGAGCTCAAAACCATGCCTAGAGTTAGACTACCTGCCAGGCGAAACCAGATAAATTAGGAGCCTAATTTTGTAGAAGAAGCGATTGAGGAAAGAGAGGGGAGACCAGTGGTGAAAGGATACAATCGATCATGATTTCCTAGTGCCGTCAAAGCAGAAAGGTATGAAAATTTCTTCCAGAATCATGTAGTAGTTTGTGAGAGGGATGTTGTGATTACTGATTTTGCGGAGTTGGGAATATTGGCACAGATGGAGAGGAGGAATTGGGTATGGTTTTGCGAAACGGCAGAGATGCCGTTGTTGACTTGGTGCGGGAGTTTTACTCTAACGCCGACATCATCAACAGCGCAATCTGAATGTACGTAAAGGGGACCCACATTGACATGGATGAAGCATATATTAAGGAAGTGAGGCAAGAAGTGCCTCGGGTGCAGAACCCGACATATCCCCTAAGAAAGAATGTAGCAATGAATGTGGTTGGGAGGGAGTTGACGGGAATACCTAAATTTTCTTGGGAAGGGAAGAGATTTTTAAAACAAGCGGAGCTCACTGATAAATACAAAATGCTAAACTTAATTGCGGTATCTAACCTCGCCCCTATAGGACAAAAAA
Source organism: Ilex paraguariensis (assembly GCA_963454935.2). NCBI lineage: Eukaryota > Viridiplantae > Streptophyta > Magnoliopsida > Aquifoliales > Aquifoliaceae > Ilex > Ilex paraguariensis. Next base: position 1,278,868 of record CAUOFW020000947.1, on the reverse strand, counting down.
AATTAGATTTTACCTGACATGGCCCGTCAGCTCTATGCACTTGGAAGGGGGCATATCATCGACCTCCCCTCACTAATCTTAAGTGAAATGAAGAAAGGATGTGATGTGAAGAGGAAGGCACTCCCTTTCGCCACTTTGGTGACTGAAATATGCAGGGATAATGGGATTAGGGTGAGGCCCCATATGGAAATTCAAAAGTCAATCGGGCCACTGAACAAGGACTCTTTCCGGAGAAGCCAAGGTAATAGTGGCACCCCGCTTGCTAGACAAGAAGTGCTCCCTCCCTAAGGAGTCGGTGAAGTGCAGGACGAGCTTGACCGACAGGAGGAAAGAAAGATAGAGGCAGAGAGAGAGTAGCCCTAAGAGGCAAGCCCCAACATGAGCACCCGACATTCTTTACGGGACATCATGCTTAGCATTGAAGCTAAGCAGAATGAAATTCTTAGACTGTTGAGGGGTGGAGCTGGTGGACCTACTGGAGCTGGTGGAGTTAGTGGAGATGATGGAGGAGATTGATTTTTGTTCTTGATTGTGGGTTGTGGATGTTTCTTCTTTGGTGAAGCTTTTTCTTCTTTGGTTGATGAATTTCTTCTTTGTGACTCTTGTGGATATTTGTTTCTTCTATGAGGGATGTTTGTTTCTTTTTGGGTCATTAATTGAGGATACTTGATTTGTGTTTTAGTCATTTCTTTTATGGATGGAATTGAATCTTCATTGTTGATGTGGATGTAAATGATCATATTTTATGAAATGAATGATTCGGTTTATCCCTTTTATCTATTTAAATGCATGTGTAGAATTAACATTATACTGTTATTTGTTAATAAATGATTGAACAAATGTGGATTTTGAGATTGTTTGTTAAAGTAACTAATCACATGATCGGTTCGACACATAACTTAGCAATCGAGACTTAATACCGCATTTCTTGGAAAACTGGTATTACTTCTATGCTTAAATTGTCAAATGTAGATCAGTATTTGTTGTTCTTAAGGTACAAGATGATTAGACTCAAAAATGGAATTAATATATAACCGACATTCCCTGAAAAACTAGACATAACCAGTGGAGATAACAAAAGATATCATGGTAAGTTTTGAGCCTTGCGATGCTATTTGAGAAGAGATCAACGTTTACTCGAGAAAGATTTTTCACTTATCTATCTTTGAATAATATCAATACATTTGCTTTGATTGATGCAACTAAAGCAATCTATTGACATATCTGTTCATACAACATAGACCTATGCACATACTTGAGAAAGGATCTTAGGCCATCTTTTGATTTAACTTTGAACCTTAGCCATTTTTTTTAAAAAGAATATCCCTAGTCAGCCATGCTTGTGCCATTCAATGAACAAATTCTTTTTCAAAAAAAAAAACTCATATGATAACCAAGCCACAAGAGAATACACTTAACAGACCTTGCTATCTAATTTTCTTGCACCCTCTCATAAATTAGTATGATATAAAAAGGCAAGAAAGATAAAAAAGAAGATGGTGGCTACTGTTCCATGAAAGAACAATCAATGGAAACAACCAAAAAAGGGAAAGAGATAGATAAAAAAAGGGAATTTCCAAGAAAGTGAAAAATAAGAAAAATGAAAGAAAGAAATACAATTTATTGGCAAAAGATTGAAATGCAAGAAAGAGATGTGCTACAATACATAAGGAAAATGTAGCTTTTTGAATAAAATTGACATCATTTTGTTAGCCACTGACCTCTGGCCACGTTACAAACTATATAAAGCCCTAATTGATCTCAAGTCTGATGCATGTGTGTGTTGTCAATCAAAAGTTGGGGCATGTCAAATAGTATTTCCTTATTTCCATCAATATTCTTCCATGAGATTATGCCAAAACATGATTAGTTTGTCTTCTGAAACTTCAATCTTGTTCTAAACTATGCATGTGATTTTTGACTAGCCATCTACTGATCACATGCCCTTTGAGAAACAAGTCACTATAACCGGAGTGAATTCTTGCTGAGAGCACGTCCAAGAGAGGTTTGTGAAATCAAAGCTAACAATGGGAGGTGGTAAAGTGGAATGTTTGCTGTGTAATAATACTTATCTCTAGAATGACCATTCTTACTACCTAGGGAATTCCAAATGCCAATGTGACAAATGCTAATTTTTGCATAGAGTAAATACCTATGAAAGAGGAACATACGGGATAAGTCAAGATTGAGTGTTGAGTGTCCTAAAGACCATGATGCTAATTCACTTTAATCAGCAATCCCACATACACATTTGTTCGACTGAAGTTTGTGGGTAGCTTCACTGAAAACCCTCACGNAATTTGTGCGAGAGGAAATTGGGAGAGTCACTGGTTGTCCTCACTACACAATACGGAGGGAAACTTAGACTAGATTATTCTCTGTGGAAAATGGTACTTTTGTTGGGATGAAAGCCAAAGGTCCGAAGTTTTTGTAAAAAAGTGTAAAAATCCTTTTTGTTTTGTACAAACTCTTCTGACTAAAATGAAAATATGGGTTGAGTAAGGAGTGTCCCAAAATACCAACCTGAAGTATGGGTAGGGATTATTCTGATATGCCATGAATTTTTGGTTAAGACATGTTTTGTCCTCTTTTATTGTGCATAGTGCAGTGCAAAAAAATTGAGATTTTTGATTCAATGTTCGAACGCCAAGTGACGTTTGAACGTTAATTGCTAGTAGTACTTAGCCTCTGATGAAGTCTCTGATGAAAACAAAAAGTACTGGGAGCTCAGCTCGTTCGAACACCAATAGCACGTTCGAACGATGGTAAAATTTGAACGCCAATAGAACGTTTGAATTAGAGTAATTGAGAGTACTTTGGTCTCTAACAGAACTCAAAAATACTGGGCGCTCACTATGTTCAAACGACACCCACGTTTGAACGGTATTTTAAAAATTCTTCTACATACGTTCGAATGTTATTGACATTCAAACGATACTTCTTAGGAAATAAAAGCCTGGATCATCTTCCCCACTTCAAAAATCCCAAAAACCCCTCAAACCCTAGAACACATTTGCTATACCCAGCCCCCAAAATACCTCATATTCTCCAATTTCACCTAAAATTGACCCTCGCAAACTCATTCCCACATCAAAAATCCCCATATTCCCCAGAAAATCAAAACTTCTCAGAGATCCTCTTGAGCTCAAAACCATGCCTAGAGTTAGACTACCTGCCAGGCGAAACCAGATAAATTAGGAGCCTAATTTTGTAGAAGAAGCGATTGAGGAAAGAGAGGGGAGACCAGTGGTGAAAGGATACAATCGATCATGATTTCCTAGTGCCGTCAAAGCAGAAAGGTATGAAAATTTCTTCCAGAATCATGTAGTAGTTTGTGAGAGGGATGTTGTGATTACTGATTTTGCGGAGTTGGGAATATTGGCACAGATGGAGAGGAGGAATTGGGTATGGTTTTGCGAAACGGCAGAGATGCCGTTGTTGACTTGGTGCGGGAGTTTTACTCTAACGCCGACATCATCAACAGCGCAATCTGAATGTACGTAAAGGGGACCCACATTGACATGGATGAAGCATATATTAAGGAAGTGAGGCAAGAAGTGCCTCGGGTGCAGAACCCGACATATCCCCTAAGAAAGAATGTAGCAATGAATGTGGTTGGGAGGGAGTTGACGGGAATACCTAAATTTTCTTGGGAAGGGAAGAGATTTTTAAAACAAGCGGAGCTCACTGATAAATACAAAATGCTAAACTTAATTGCGGTATCTAACCTCGCCCCTATAGGACAAAAAAAATTAGATTTTACCTGACATGGCCCGTCAGCTCTATGCACTTGGAAGGGGGCATATCATCGACCTCCCCTCACTAATCTTAAGTGAAATGAAGAAAGGATGTGATGTGAAGAGGAAGGCACTCCCTTTCGCCACTTTGGTGACTGAAATATGCAGGGATAATGGGATTAGGGTGAGGCCCCATATGGAAATTCAAAAGTCAATCGGGCCACTGAACAAGGACTCTTTCCGGAGAAGCCAAGGTAATAGTGGCACCCCGCTTGCTAGACAAGAAGTGCTCCCTCCCTAAGGAGTCGGTGAAGTGCAGGACGAGCTTGACCGACAGGAGGAAAGAAAGATAGAGGCAGAGAGAGAGTAGCCCTAAGAGGCAAGCCCCAACATGAGCACCCGACATTCTTTACGGGACATCATGCTTAGCATTGAAGCTAAGCAGAATGAAATTCTTAGACTGTTGAGGGGTGGAGCTGGTGGACCTACTGGAGCTGGTGGAGTTAGTGGAGATGATGGAGGAGATTGATTTTTGTTCTTGATTGTGGGTTGTGGATGTTTCTTCTTTGGTGAAGCTTTTTCTTCTTTGGTTGATGAATTTCTTCTTTGTGACTCTTGTGGATATTTGTTTCTTCTATGAGGGATGTTTGTTTCTTTTTGGGTCATTAATTGAGGATACTTGATTTGTGTTTTAGTCATTTCTTTTATGGATGGAATTGAATCTTCATTGTTGATGTGGATGTAAATGATCATATTTTATGAAATGAATGATTCGGTTTATCCCTTTTATCTATTTAAATGCATGTGTAGAATTAACATTATACTGTTATTTGTTAATAAATGATTGAACAAATGTGGATTTTGAGATTGTTTGTTAAAGTAACTAATCACATGATCGGTTCGACACATAACTTAGCAATCGAGACTTAATACCGCATTTCTTGGAAAACTGGTATTACTTCTATGCTTAAATTGTCAAATGTAGATCAGTATTTGTTGTTCTTAAGGTACAAGATGATTAGACTCAAAAATGGAATTAATATATAACCGACATTCCCTGAAAAACTAGACATAACCAGTGGAGATAACAAAAGATATCATGGTAAGTTTTGAGCCTTGCGATGCTATTTGAGAAGAGATCAACGTTTACTCGAGAAAGATTTTTCACTTATCTATCTTTGAATAATATCAATACATTTGCTTTGATTGATGCAACTAAAGCAATCTATTGACATATCTGTTCATACAACATAGACCTATGCACATACTTGAGAAAGGATCTTAGGCCATCTTTTGATTTAACTTTGAACCTTAGCCATTTTTTTTAAAAAGAATATCCCTAGTCAGCCATGCTTGTGCCATTCAATGAACAAATTCTTTTTCAAAAAAAAAAACTCATATGATAACCAAGCCACAAGAGAATACACTTAACAGACCTTGCTATCTAATTTTCTTGCACCCTCTCATAAATTAGTATGATATAAAAAGGCAAGAAAGATAAAAAAGAAGATGGTGGCTACTGTTCCATGAAAGAACAATCAATGGAAACAACCAAAAAAGGGAAAGAGATAGATAAAAAAAGGGAATTTCCAAGAAAGTGAAAAATAAGAAAAATGAAAGAAAGAAATACAATTTATTGGCAAAAGATTGAAATGCAAGAAAGAGATGTGCTACAATACATAAGGAAAATGTAGCTTTTTGAATAAAATTGACATCATTTTGTTAGCCACTGACCTCTGGCCACGTTACAAACTATATAAAGCCCTAATTGATCTCAAGTCTGATGCATGTGTGTGTTGTCAATCAAAAGTTGGGGCATGTCAAATAGTATTTCCTTATTTCCATCAATATTCTTCCATGAGATTATGCCAAAACATGATTAGTTTGTCTTCTGAAACTTCAATCTTGTTCTAAACTATGCATGTGATTTTTGACTAGCCATCTACTGATCACATGCCCTTTGAGAAACAAGTCACTATAACCGGAGTGAATTCTTGCTGAGAGCACGTCCAAGAGAGGTTTGTGAAATCAAAGCTAACAATGGGAGGTGGTAAAGTGGAATGTTTGCTGTGTAATAATACTTATCTCTAGAATGACCATTCTTACTACCTAGGGAATTCCAAATGCCAATGTGACAAATGCTAATTTTTGCATAGAGTAAATACCTATGAAAGAGGAACATACGGGATAAGTCAAGATTGAGTGTTGAGTGTCCTAAAGACCATGATGCTAATTCACTTTAATCAGCAATCCCACATACACATTTGTTCGACTGAAGTTTGTGGGTAGCTTCACTGAAAACCCTCACGAGACAACACTCGTCTACTAGGGTAAACCTAGTGGTTCAATGGATTGTTGCATAAGCTAAATGCAACCGGATGACCTACGAAAAAGGCATTAAAAATAGATTTACATTCAATTGTTGTTGTATTACTAGAGACTAGCAATATCTAGGTTGGGGGTGTGATTAGTAGTTAAAACTAGCATATTACTATGCTCTTTTAAGACTAATTATACTTTGATCGAGTTTAAATGATGGCATTTCTAGCCATAAATTGTACAAGGGACTAAAGGCGATGAATATCAAACTTTCATGCAACACTAGCATATTCTGGAGCAAAATTGGAAAAGCTTGGACTGAGCCTACCACATTTGAACACCAACTAACGTTCGAACATCCACTTGAAACCCAGACTGCTAAAAGATGGCGTGTGCAGCCTAGAGAGAAGACTCTGAGGTACTTGAGTACCATGTTTGAATGTTAACTCACGTTCGAACGTCCACTTGATTTGATTGAAGACCAGAGTGATGAGTGCAAAATGCCAAGTTCTGCATGAATTGTGGAAGTGAGTTTCGAACGTCAGACCATGTTCAAACGTCTATAAAGCCAAAATAGAAACAACATTCAAACGTCAACTCATATTCGAACATCCTCCATAGAATGCTTGTAAAGTAGTTGGTTTTCACCTAAATTGGGCGGCAAACACTATTCATCCTCTCTTATCTTCCCCTTTCCCCTTCCTTACATATAAATACTCCCATTAGGGGAGCTTCATGGGTGTAATTTATATCTTGAAAAGTAGGGAGTTAGAGCTTGGTTAGTAGGCTTAGACTACACCAAGAACTAGNGAGTTGGGAATATTGGCACAGATGGAGAGGAGGAATTGGGTATGGTTTTGCGAAACGGCAGAGATGCCGTTGTTGACTTGGTGCGGGAGTTTTACTCTAACGCCGACATCATCAACAGCGCAATCTGAATGTACGTAAAGGGGACCCACATTGACATGGATGAAGCATATATTAAGGAAGTGAGGCAAGAAGTGCCTCGGGTGCAGAACCCGACATATCCCCTAAGAAAGAATGTAGCAATGAATGTGGTTGGGAGGGAGTTGACGGGAATACCTAAATTTTCTTGGGAAGGGAAGAGATTTTTAAAACAAGCGGAGCTCACTGATAAATACAAAATGCTAAACTTAATTGCGGTATCTAACCTCGCCCCTATAGGACAAAAAAAATTAGATTTTACCTGACATGGCCCGTCAGCTCTATGCACTTGGAAGGGGGCATATCATCGACCTCCCCTCACTAATCTTAAGTGAAATGAAGAAAGGATGTGATGTGAAGAGGAAGGCACTCCCTTTCGCCACTTTGGTGACTGAAATATGCAGGGATAATGGGATTAGGGTGAGGCCCCATATGGAAATTCAAAAGTCAATCGGGCCACTGAACAAGGACTCTTTCCGGAGAAGCCAAGGTAATAGTGGCACCCCGCTTGCTAGACAAGAAGTGCTCCCTCCCTAAGGAGTCGGTGAAGTGCAGGACGAGCTTGACCGACAGGAGGAAAGAAAGATAGAGGCAGAGAGAGAGTAGCCCTAAGAGGCAAGCCCCAACATGAGCACCCGACATTCTTTACGGGACATCATGCTTAGCATTGAAGCTAAGCAGAATGAAATTCTTAGACTGTTGAGGGGTGGAGCTGGTGGACCTACTGGAGCTGGTGGAGTTAGTGGAGATGATGGAGGAGATTGATTTTTGTTCTTGATTGTGGGTTGTGGATGTTTCTTCTTTGGTGAAGCTTTTTCTTCTTTGGTTGATGAATTTCTTCTTTGTGACTCTTGTGGATATTTGTTTCTTCTATGAGGGATGTTTGTTTCTTTTTGGGTCATTAATTGAGGATACTTGATTTGTGTTTTAGTCATTTCTTTTATGGATGGAATTGAATCTTCATTGTTGATGTGGATGTAAATGATCATATTTTATGAAATGAATGATTCGGTTTATCCCTTTTATCTATTTAAATGCATGTGTAGAATTAACATTATACTGTTATTTGTTAATAAATGATTGAACAAATGTGGATTTTGAGATTGTTTGTTAAAGTAACTAATCACATGATCGGTTCGACACATAACTTAGCAATCGAGACTTAATACCGCATTTCTTGGAAAACTGGTATTACTTCTATGCTTAAATTGTCAAATGTAGATCAGTATTTGTTGTTCTTAAGGTACAAGATGATTAGACTCAAAAATGGAATTAATATATAACCGACATTCCCTGAAAAACTAGACATAACCAGTGGAGATAACAAAAGATATCATGGTAAGTTTTGAGCCTTGCGATGCTATTTGAGAAGAGATCAACGTTTACTCGAGAAAGATTTTTCACTTATCTATCTTTGAATAATATCAATACATTTGCTTTGATTGATGCAACTAAAGCAATCTATTGACATATCTGTTCATACAACATAGACCTATGCACATACTTGAGAAAGGATCTTAGGCCATCTTTTGATTTAACTTTGAACCTTAGCCATTTTTTTTAAAAAGAATATCCCTAGTCAGCCATGCTTGTGCCATTCAATGAACAAATTCTTTTTCAAAAAAAAAAACTCATATGATAACCAAGCCACAAGAGAATACACTTAACAGACCTTGCTATCTAATTTTCTTGCACCCTCTCATAAATTAGTATGATATAAAAAGGCAAGAAAGATAAAAAAGAAGATGGTGGCTACTGTTCCATGAAAGAACAATCAATGGAAACAACCAAAAAAGGGAAAGAGATAGATAAAAAAAGGGAATTTCCAAGAAAGTGAAAAATAAGAAAAATGAAAGAAAGAAATACAATTTATTGGCAAAAGATTGAAATGCAAGAAAGAGATGTGCTACAATACATAAGGAAAATGTAGCTTTTTGAATAAAATTGACATCATTTTGTTAGCCACTGACCTCTGGCCACGTTACAAACTATATAAAGCCCTAATTGATCTCAAGTCTGATGCATGTGTGTGTTGTCAATCAAAAGTTGGGGCATGTCAAATAGTATTTCCTTATTTCCATCAATATTCTTCCATGAGATTATGCCAAAACATGATTAGTTTGTCTTCTGAAACTTCAATCTTGTTCTAAACTATGCATGTGATTTTTGACTAGCCATCTACTGATCACATGCCCTTTGAGAAACAAGTCACTATAACCGGAGTGAATTCTTGCTGAGAGCACGTCCAAGAGAGGTTTGTGAAATCAAAGCTAACAATGGGAGGTGGTAAAGTGGAATGTTTGCTGTGTAATAATACTTATCTCTAGAATGACCATTCTTACTACCTAGGGAATTCCAAATGCCAATGTGACAAATGCTAATTTTTGCATAGAGTAAATACCTATGAAAGAGGAACATACGGGATAAGTCAAGATTGAGTGTTGAGTGTCCTAAAGACCATGATGCTAATTCACTTTAATCAGCAATCCCACATACACATTTGTTCGACTGAAGTTTGTGGGTAGCTTCACTGAAAACCCTCACGAGACAACACTCGTCTACTAGGGTAAACCTAGTGGTTCAATGGATTGTTGCATAAGCTAAATGCAACCGGATGACCTACGAAAAAGGCATTAAAAATAGATTTACATTCAATTGTTGTTGTATTACTAGAGACTAGCAATATCTAGGTTGGGGGTGTGATTAGTAGTTAAAACTAGCATATTACTATGCTCTTTTAAGACTAATTATACTTTGATCGAGTTTAAATGATGGCATTTCTAGCCATAAATTGTACAAGGGACTAAAGGCGATGAATATCAAACTTTCATGCAACACTAGCATATTCTGGAGCAAAATTGGAAAAGCTTGGACTGAGCCTACCACATTTGAACACCAACTAACGTTCGAACATCCACTTGAAACCCAGACTGCTAAAAGATGGCGTGTGCAGCCTAGAGAGAAGACTCTGAGGTACTTGAGTACCATGTTTGAATGTTAACTCACGTTCGAACGTCCACTTGATTTGATTGAAGACCAGAGTGATGAGTGCAAAATGCCAAGTTCTGCATGAATTGTGGAAGTGAGTTTCGAACGTCAGACCATGTTCAAACGTCTATAAAGCCAAAATAGAAACAACATTCAAACGTCAACTCATATTCGAACATCCTCCATAGAATGCTTGTAAAGTAGTTGGTTTTCACCTAAATTGGGCGGCAAACACTATTCATCCTCTCTTATCTTCCCCTTTCCCCTTCCTTACATATAAATACTCCCATTAGGGGAGCTTCATGGGTGTAATTTATATCTTGAAAAGTAGGGAGTTAGAGCTTGGTTAGTAGGCTTAGACTACACCAAGAACTAGTAAGGAGTTTGTATGGAGGCTTAGACTCCCACTCATTTTGATTAATCTTAGATGGATGTTATATTTACTTGCATCAAGAGTGTTAGTTCATTTCTTGGTTGAGGAAGCAACCCTCCATCTTTTGGTTGAGGAAGCAACCCTCCACTTGTTGGTTGAGGAAGCAACCCTCCATTTGTTAGTGGAGGAAGCCACCCTCCAAAAGTGACTAGCTTTCTTCTACTTTTATTGTTTATGTCTTTCAGTTCTATTGCTTGAGCTTCCTTCTTTCTTAGAATAGTGAAACTCTTCCTTTTTCCTAGAGATTTACCAAAGCTATGAAGGGTGGAATATGATTCACTCATTCTTCGTTGAAGATCGGCTCTTCACTTATCGTGCTTTACCTTGTAAATTCTCTACTTGAAGGGATGAGTATCACTCACTTTCCTAACTTTACCAAAGCCATAAAGAGTGAGTAGTTCCCCATTCACTCTTCAGAAAGAGGTGATGAACATGTATTGATTATCCGGAAGTTATATTTGTGCATTTCCTTTATGCTTTAATGCTTTATATTTCACTTATTGAATGATTGAATGCATCTAGCAAAGTTAAGGTACTTTGTATAACTTTGGGTTTTGTCTATGTCACGGATGACTCTTGCATGGAAACACCTGTTGGTTAAGGAAAGTATCCCGGCTAGATCTTCATGACACATTTCAATCTTCACTATTATTATGCTTTATCTAAAGAATGGAACATTAATGTCATGGTTGGATGCCTTGCAGAAACACTTGTTTGTTTGTAGATGGGTTAAATCTAACCACAGGCAATTCTTGTCAACTTCTAAGAAGACATCGGAATCATGTGCTTAATTCTCACAATCCATCTTTACCTTCCGATTAAATTTTTGTTGACATGGGAGTTAATTGCGATATAAAACACAAGTATAATAAGTCGGATAATTAACTACATGTTCTGATCCTCGAGCTAAAGGGTGACTGTTTACATTTGAATTTATTTTATATTTTGTCTAGAAAGCTCTAAGTAAGAATCTTGTATTCTATTCAAGAAATCTCACAACTTCAAACTCTCAAAATTTCAAGTTACTTGGTCTCTATTACTGCTCACTTCAAAATCCCAATCATAGTTCCCTGTGGATTCGACTCTGACCTTAACCAGATTATTACTACAGTTTGACCGCATGCACTTGGGTGAACAATCCATACCTGAGTTTCAGCCTTAGCCAAGAAAGAGTTTGTGGGTGAAGAATATTCCAAGCTCTGTGAAGAGGTTCTGGTTCTTCAGGCTCAAAATCATAGCCTGATTGAGGAGAATTAGAAACTTTCTGCAAAGATTGAAAAATTAAAGGAGTCTGAACATGAGGCAGTCGTGGAGCTTTCCTAGGCCCAGCTTGATCATGCTAGTCTTCTAGAATAATTTGACCAATTCAAGGTTGAGGCTAAGGATAGAGAGGACACTGCTTATGATGAAGGCATGGAGAAGGTGGAGAATGATTTAGCTTTCCAGATCCTATTGCTCAAGAAGGCACACTTCAGCAAGGGCTGGCATGTCCCCCTGACNGCTGAGGCTAAGGATAGAGAGGACACTGCTTATGATGAAGGCATGGAGAAGGTGGAGAATGATTTAGCTTTGCAGATCCTATTGCTCAAGAAGGCACACTTCAGCAAGGGCTGGCATGTCCCCCTGACTGATGCAAGCGTTCCTCAATATTCTGAGCTTTACTCACACCATTCTCTTCTTTGCTCCTCTCAGCCCCCGACTTCTTGAAAACACTTAAAAATTTTCTAAATTTTTGATGTAAATGTCTAAAAAACTTCTTTGGGATAATGTTGTAATTTTTGAAGTCTAATGAAAATTTCATTTCTTGGTTTGGTTTTTTTATTTCTATTTAAGGTTTCCATGGGTCCTTGTGGCCTTTACTTAAATCTAGTAACAACATAATGGCTTGTTATGCTTAGGAAGATTATGAGATCTGGAGGTTGGCCTAACTAGATCCCTCTTCGAAGGATTCGGCCCCTAAATAGGATTTGTTGAATATTTTGTAAAAAACTTTGGAGTTGTGGCCCTTATTCGGCCCTTCTTAGAAGGTCTCAGCCCCTTCACAAAGACCTTTAAATACTTAGAATAAAATTTTTAGACTCTTGAAGTTATAGCCTTTGCTTGGCCCATCTTCAAAGAGCTATTGGACCCTCAACCGAGACCTTTAAATACTTAGAAAAATTTTAGACTCTTGAAGTTATGGCCCTTGCTCGGCCCATCTTCAAGGAAGTAGGACCCTCAACTGAGACCTTTAAGTACTTTGAAAAATTTTAGACTCTTGAAGTTATGACCCTTGCTCGGACCATCTACAAAGAGTTCGGTCATTTGGTAGAGTTCAACTCTGACCCCCTGGGCATCTTCAGAGACTGTTTCAACTCCACACCGACCCACCGATCTAATCGAACTCAAATCCATCCCTAATTAACTTACATCATCATGCCTAGCCGAGGGCCTAAATCAAATTGTGTGGCTTCGCCTGATTTAAGTTTATACTTCTACTAGGGTTTCTTGCCTCCTAGCCTTAGTAGTAGGACATATCCAATAATAAAAATAAAGATATATCGTAAGAAATTTATTGGGAAATTTTATTCATATTAGTACATCACTAAGAGCTTGCTAATCACTCTTGTTAAATTTTCAATATAAGGTGCACCCTCATGTTCCTAAAGGCACTTCAGAGTTCTATTCAAGAAAAGGCACTTTTTAGAAATAAAACTTTCTTAGAGTTTTAGAGTTATAGGGGCGTAGCACCATTCTATGGTCCAAGGTCTCGAGCTCATAATACCCACTAGCCCCTACTCGGGCTACTCTGTACGGCCCTTCCCAATTGGCTCTAAGCTTTCCATGTGCTGGCTTCTTAGCCGAGCCTAGTACATGCCTAAGGACCAAGTCTCTAAGGTTAAAAACTCAAAGATTAACCTTTTTGTTATAAGCTTGGGACATCTATTGTCGATAAGAAGCTATACGTGTTGCTACTTGCTCTATTTTCTCCTCTGCTAGATCAAGGTCTCAAGTGATGACGACATTGTTACTATTGCTTTCAACAAGCTCGGTTCTCAAGGTCGGTAAACCAATCTCTAACGAAATTACCGCCTCCATCCCATAGGCTAGAGTGAACAGAGTTTCCCTAGTCAAGCATAGAGGTGTGGTTCGGTACGTCCATAGAACACTCGGTAACTCTTCCTCCCATCTTTCTTTGGCATCATCCAGTCTTTTCTTAATACCATCCAGGATTGTTTTGCTGGAAATCTCTACTTGTCCATTACTCTGAGAATACGCTGGGCTGAAATAGTGGTTCCGAATTCTGTATTGCTAACAAAAAGCTTTAAAGGGTCTACTATCGAATTGAGTACCGTTATCGGAGACTAGGGCATTAGGGATTCTGAACCTGGTAAAAATGCTTCTCTAAATGAATTTTCTTGTATCAGTATCTCTGATATTATCTAGAGGCTTGACTTCCACCCATTTTGTAAAATAATCGGTTGCCACAAGAAGGAACTTCTTATTGCTCGGGGCCCAAGGTAATGGTCCCACAACATCCAATTCCCATTGTGCAAATGGCCATGGGCTTGCCAATGGAAACAGTTCTTGGGCTGTACTTCTCGGTATCAGTGAGAATTTCTGACACTTTTCGCACAGCCTAACAAACTTTTGAGCACCCTTCTACATGTAAGGCCACCAGAACCCTTGGGACATGGACTGGTGAGCTAGAGACCTTCCACCAATATGAGCATCGCAGCTCCCCTCGTGAATTTCAAACAAAAAATTAGAGACTAACTTGGGGTGCACACATTTCAAGTAAGGGCCTCCGAACGAGCGACAGTAAAGGTCATCCTTTGGGGATAACCAGAACCTTGCTGCCTTCAATTGCATTTTATAGGCTTCCTTCTTGTTTTCAGGCAAGTCCCCATTCTTTAGAAAAACAATGATGTCATCCATCCAACTCAGCTCCAATTCTCCAGATAAGATTTCGTTTGGATTTTCTGCTGAAATGCTCGGTCTGGGCAAGAATTCGATAGTGATTGTTCTTTCAATTTTTTGATCGATGGCAGAAGCTAACGATGCCAAAGAGTCAGCATGGGCGTTTCTTGTTCTACTGACTTGCTGAAGTGAGAATTTTTGTACCTGGCTTAACTCCATTTCTGCTACAGCATGGTATGCCACCATTCTATCATCTTTTGCTATGTACTCCCTTATTATTTGATTCACCAAAAATTGTGAATCAAAAAATACCTGGAGCTTGGTTACACCCAATTCGATTGCGAGCCTTACTCCTACTATTAGGGCTTCATACTCTGCTTTATTATTCGAGGCTTGGAATATGAGCCTGATAGCCTTTTCCAGAATATATCCCTCCAGACGTTTCAGTATAAGGCCAATGCCTGCACCCTTCTAATTGGAAGATCTGCCAATGAATAGACTCCATTTGCCACCGAGCTTTGATTTTTCAGCATTGTCAGTCTGGTTGTTCTATCCCAAACTGTTCTTAGGTTGCAATTCAGCGATAAAATCTGCCACCACCTGCTCCTTAATTGTGGTTCTCAACTCAAACATAATTTTAAACTCCCCAAGCTCCACTGCCCACTTAGTGACGCATCATAACAGATTTCCCTTCTAAAAAAGAGCTTTCAACGGTTGGTCCATGAGTACTGTGATTCGGTGGGCCTGGAAGTAGTGTCTTAGCTTCCTAGTCGAGCTTACAAACCAAGTGCGAGTTTCTCCAATGGTGAATACCTTGACTCGACATCCAAAAGCATTTTTCTTACATAGTACGTGGGGCTTAATTTTGCATGGTCATTTCTCATCAGTGCTCGACTCACTGCATGCTCGGACATGGCTAGGTAGAGGAAGAGACTTTCCTCGGGTAATGATTGGTGGGGAGGCCAAGTATGCTTTTAGATTAAAAAATGCTTCTTCACACTCCTGATTCCAAAGTGCTCCCTTCTTCCCTTTGATCGATTAGAAGAAAGGTCTGCATTTATTAGAGGCTCTAGATATAAACCTTTCGAGCGTGAAAGCCATTCCAGTTAGTTTTTGTATTTCTTATACTGTCCGAGGTGATCATAGTTCCTCAATTTATTTTACTTGATCGGCTTTCACCTCGACTTCATGGTGGGTAACTAGAAATTCAAGAAATTTTCCTAAGCCCACACCAAACTCACACTTTGAGGCATTCAACTTCATTTTGTATCTCCAAAGTATGTCAAATGTTCTCCTCAAGTCAGAGTAATGACGGGTGGCCCTTCGACTTTTAACCACCATGTCATTTATGGAGACTTCCATAGTGTTACCTGACTTGATCCGATATGTGTACATCCAAGTGCAGGTGGTCAAGTTGTAGTAATAATCCGGTTAAGCCCAGAGTCGAATCCATAGGGAACTATTGTTGGTGTTTTGAAGTAAGTAGTGACAAAGACCATGTGATTCTAACCTTTGAGATTTATAGTGATGATGTTTAGAGATTTTCCTGGGCCAAATATATCATTCTTTCCAAGAGGTTTTTCTAGACAAAATATAAGATAAATTAAAATGTGAACAACCACTCTTTAGCTCGAGGATCTAAACATGTAGTTAGATGTCTTTCTAGAAGTTCACAAGAATTGTCTGTGCCGAGACTCAACCCGTTTACAAACAAGCAAGTGTTTCTACAAGGCATCCAATCATGGCATTAATATTTCATCCTTTAAATGAAGTTCAATAATGGAGAAGATTGAAGGGTAGTTATGAAGATCTAGCCGGGATACTTGCCTTGAACCAATGAGTCTTTCTATACAAGAGTCATCTATGTTATAGAAAGTACTCACAGTTATACAAAGTGTCTTAGCTTTGCTAGATGCAGTCAATCATTCAATAAGCAAGTGAAATATATAGCATTTAAGCATAAATGAATTACATAAATATAACTTTCGGATAATTTATACATGTTCATCACCTCTTACTAAATAGTGAATGAGAAACTACTCATTCTTCATGGCTTTGGTAAAGCTAGAAAAGTGAGTGATGCTCATCTCTCCAAGTAGAGAAATTACAAGGTAAAGCACCATAAGCGAGGAGCCGATCTTCGACAAAGAATGAGTGAATCACGTTCCACCATTCACGACTTTGGTAAAGCTCTAGAAAAGTGGAAGAGTTTCACTCCTTCAAGAAGGGAAGAAGGAAGCTCAAGCAATAGAAATGAAAGATAATTAATGAAGGTAAAAGAAAGCTAGTCACTTTTGGAGGGTTTCCTCCACAACCAAAAGGTGATCTACCTTCATTTTTGCAAGTAATTGAAATCCTAAGTCTAAGACTAATTCTATAACAAGCTAAGAAAATGTTGGTCTAATGCCAATCCAACTACTATTTTTGAGGCTCCCACAAGGGGAGTATTTATAGGCAAGGAGGACGAGACAAGAGGGTGTGAAAGACTAGTGTCGGGCCTTGAAATTCCAACTGAAAGCCATCCACTCTACAGCTTGTCTTGGGACAACATTCGAACGTTGTCTGGCATTCTAACGTTGTTACTATCTTTGCTTGATGGGCATTCGAACATGGAGATTCAGTCTAAATTCCCCACTTAAGTGGCCTGTGTTCTTCTGGACATCTACTTCCATACATCTTGAACTACTGCCATTGCACTCATTAGCCTGGTCCTCAATAGTGGAGGAGAACGTTCGAACATGTTTGGATGCTCAAACGTGGTACTCAAGTACCTCAGTGTTTTCCTTCTTAACTACAACACGACATGTCTGAGCATTATGATCTTCAAATAATTCAAGGGAATGTTAGAACGTAAGTTGGCATTCCAACGTTCTTGCTTTGTTCCAAACTTTTTCAATTTTATCCCCCAATATGTTGGTATTGCATTCAAGTTTGATATTTGTTGTCCTTGAGCCCTTGTTCACTTTAGGACCTGAAATGTCATCATTTAAACTCCATCAAAGTATAATTAGTCTTAAAAAGGCATAATGATACGCTAATTTTGAGTACGAATCATACCGCCAACTTAAATATTGCTAGTCTCTAGTAATATAACACAACAATTGAATTTAAATCTATTTCTTAGGCCTTTTTCGTAGGTCATCCAGTTTTATTTAGCATATGCAACAAGCTGTGAACCACTAGGTTTACCCTAGTGGACGAGTGTTGTCTTGTGATGTCTTTCAATGAAGCTACCCACAAACTTCAGTCGAACAGATGTGTTGGTGGATTTTTTGGTTAAAGTAAGTTAGCGTCATGGTCATTGGGACACCTATCCCTCAATTTTGACTCATATGCCACACCCTTCTCTTTCATAGGTATTTATTCTATTCAAAAATTAGCATTTGTCACTTTGGCATTTGGGATTCCCTGTATAGTAGGAATGATTATTCTAGCAACAAGAATTGTTATATAGCAAGCATTCCCCTTTACCACCTTCCATGGATAGCTTTGATTTCACAAACCTCTCTTAGAAATGCCCTCGATAAAAATTCCTTCTGATTATAGTGACTTGTCTCTCAAAGGCCATGTGATCAGAGGATGACCAATCGAAAAATCACATGCATAATTGGTATGAGAGTGAAGCTTTTAGAAAGTAGACTAATCATGTTTTTGTCATAATCTCATGGAATAATAACGATGCAATTAAAGAAATATCATTTAACACACCCCAACTTTTGGTTGACAACACACACATGCATCAGACTTGAGATCAACTAGGACTTTTTATAGGTTGTAATGTGGCCAGAGGTTAGTGGCTAACGAAACAACGTCAATGGTATTCAAAAGCTATCCCCTTTTTATGTAGTGTAGCACACCTCTTTCTCGCTTTTCGGCATTTTGCCTAGAAATGGTATTTATTTCTTTCATTTTTCTCATTTTTCACTTTCTTGGCAATATTCTGTTTATTTGGTCCTTTTTTGCCTTTGGTTGTTTTCCCTAACTTTTCTTTCATTCACTAGTAGTGATTATTGCCCTTTTTTTTTTGCATCATACTGATAGATAAGAGGTGTAAGAAAATTAGATAGCAAGGTATGTCAAGTATATTTTCCTGTGGCTTGGTTATCATATGGGTTTCTTGGAAAAGAAATCATTCATGGAAGGCTCAAGCATGGCTAACTAGGGATATAATTTTGTAAAAGAAATGGCTAAGGCTCAAAATTAAATCAACGATGACCTAAGATCCTTTCTCAAGTATGTGCACATGTATGTGTCATATGAACAGATTCCTTGTGGGATATGTCAATAGATTGCTTTAGTTGTGTCAATCAAAGCAAGTTTAATGAAATTATTCAAAACTTGAAAGTGAAAGACCTTACTTGATTAAATGTTGATCTCCTCTCAAAAGCATTGCAAGGCTCAAAACTTATCATGGTATCTTTTGTTATCTCCACTAGTTATCTTGGGTTTTTCAAGGAATGTAAGTTATATATCAATTCCATTTTTGAGTCTGATCATTTGTACCTTAAGAATAGTGAATACCACTGTACATTTGATAATTGAGTATAATGAAGATACCAATTTTCCAAGAAATGTGAGTTTAAGTCCAGATTGCTAAGTTAGGTGTCAAATCAATCATGTGATTAGTTACTTTAACAAACAGTCTTAGAATCCACATTTGTTATATCATTCATTAACACATAACAATATAATGCTAATTCTACACATGCATTTAAATAGATAAAAGTGATAAACTGATCAATTCATTTCACCAAATATGATAGTTGAACACAAACGCCAAGGATTCAATTCATCTAACCAAAGGAGTAACAAAACACATAAAAAACTTTAAACATCCACAACAAACCACAAAAGAAGAAGCTCCTCCACAAAAGAAGAAACAAACACTCAACTCAAGAACTGAAATCTCTCTCTCACTCTCCTCCAGCTCCACCACTTAGAAGGCGAAGAATCTCATCCTGCTTAGCTTCAATGCTAAGCATGATATCTCTAAGTGAGCACCGGGTGCTGGTGTTGCCTCCTCTGGCTACTCTTGGGCTCTCTCAGCATCTACCTCTCTCTCTTCTTCCTCGTCGAGTACATCCTGCACCTCGTCAACTCCTTGGGTAAGAGACACCTCCTGTCTAGCTGTTGAGGCACAACTATAACCTTGGCATCATTGGAAAGAAGTCTTGTAAAGTGGTCCCATCGGCCTCTGTATCTTCATTTCTGGGCTCACCCTAATTTGGTGCTCCTTGCACATCTCTGTCACCAAGGTGCCAAAAGGGAGCGAGTTTCTCTTCTCATCGCATCCCTTCTTCATCTCTCTCAATATCAATGAGGGGAGGTCTATGTTGTGGCCTTTCCCAAGTGCGTATAGTAGACGAGCCATTTTGGAGAGGATCTCGTGCTTTTGTTCAATTGGGGCACCCAAGGCTCCTCTTGTCTCATCTCCTATATGTAATCTTCATCCATGTTGATGTGAGTCCCCCTCACATAGCTTTTGATAGCTCTATTGACTATTTCGACGTTGGAGTTAAACTCCCGCACCAAGTCAATCACGACCTCTCCGTTGTTTTGCCAGTACAACACCCAACCCCTCCTCTTCATATCCATAAAGATTCTCAACTCTGCAAAGTCACTCAAAAACACATCCCGCTCACATACCACAACTTGGTTTTGGAAAAAATTTGCGTACCTATCTACTTTGAGCACGGTGGGGAAGCAGGTTTGATCATATCTTCACGTAATAGGCCTCCCCTCTCTCTCCTCGATGACTTCTTCCATCTAGCAGGGAGATTGACTCTTGATAGCATGGTTTTTTGGGTTTGGGAGTGTTAGGGCTTGAAAGACTTGATTTTCTTGAGACAATGAGGATTTTTTATATGGGAATGGCTTTGGAATGGTTGATTTTAGGTAGAAATGGAGAATGGGTGGTGTTTTCAGGCTTGGATAGTGAAAGGTCAACTTAGGTTTTGGGGGTTTTGTGGAGTTTTGGGGGATTTTGAACTAGGGAAGGCGAACTAGGCTTTTATAGCCTAAGAGTTGACATTCGAACATTAATGATGTTCAAACATGATGAGCTCCCAATACTTTTGAGTTCTGTCACAGACAAAAGTACTGTGAACAACTTTTGTTCGAGCGTGATTTCATGTTCGTACGTGAGCTATTGGTTCAAACGTCTTCTTGCCGTTCGAATGCTTGGAGGTCCCAGTACTTCTTGTGTTTTCATTAGAGTCCAAAGTATTGTGAGCACTCAACGTTCGAATGTAACTTGGTGTTTGAACATCAAAGCAAAACAAAAAATTCTATGCAAATTTATGTACACATTAACAGAAAGGTATACACATAAATTTTGATCTAAAAATTCATGGCATCTCAGGAAAAGTCTCTTCCCAGGCTTTAGGTTGGTATTTTGAGACATTCCTTACTCAACCCATTTTTCATTTCAGTCAAAAGAGTTTGTACAAAAAGGATTTTTACACCTTTTACAAAAATTTAGACCCTTGGCTTTTATCCCAATAGAAACACAATTTTCCATATGTTTGAAAAAAATTAATGTAATCCGAGTCTTCCTCTGTCTCGGTGTCATTTGAACAATCAGTGACTCTCCCAATTTCCTGTCTCACAAACCGGTTAAGCAAAGTACCAGAATAGCCAGGCGTCCTAGGGTAATCCTAACTCAGCCCATTCACTATCCAATCTAATCAATCAAATGCGCGACTGAAAATTGGTTCAGAACACCAATTGTATCTTTTCTCGTGAAATACTCTACCACACTATTTACAGCACCAAGCCTTTTGGCACGACGTCATTTAGCAAAAGAGCTTCTACCACACAAGGGTTTCGCTTGCTCTTCTTGGATCTTAGTTTTTCTTACTAATCTTGTTTTTCTCATGATCAAAACATGCACATCAGATGGAAAAGTGCGTAGAACTCCCAGACTAAACCAAAAAAAGTTAATATCCATGCATACTAAGTTTTAAGANCGTCATTTAGCAAAAGAGCTTCTACCACACAAGGGTTTCGCTTGCTCTTCTTGGATCGTAGTTTTTCTTACTAATCTTGTTTTTCTCATGATCAAAACATGCACATCAGATGGAAAAGTGCACAGAACTCCCAGACTAAACCAAAAAAAGTTAATATCCATGCATACTAAGTTTTAAGACTCACTAGCTGGTTCTTTAATATCTGTCAGTCACAAAGACGATTAAAGCTGACTCACAGGCATGATCATAAAAAATAAAAAATACGAGCCAAGGTACACAATGTGATTAGAAACAACAATAACAACAACAACAAAAACAACAAAAATTTTACGGGCACAAAATAGCTGGTGTAGTTCTCACCCTCAACCTAAACTGAACATTGTCCCCAATGTTTTGAATTTACTGGTGTATGGAGCTTGGAGAAGAGGTTGAAAGGTAGAGATCTGTTCATCTGCCAAATCCTACTAGCAATATACATAAATTAATCATCTCTACATAGATCTGGGTTTCAGGTAGGCTAGTCAGCCTTGTCTGTGAGTGCGAAGAGAAGTAGAACACCCATAAATAAATACAATATTAAAATACAAAGCATGAAATAGAGTATTGTGTCTGTGGAGTATGTGGTCAGGGGGCTTCTGGGGGTTGGGTCATGTTCCAGAGAATAACGAACAACTAAGAAGAAGAAGAAGAAGAAAAGAAAGAAAAAGGGATAGCGGTGGGTGGAAAAAGTGGAAAAAGGGGTGGGGGCCTTATAAAGGTGTTCCCGTGGGTCTGGTTCTGCCTGACCCAACCCTTTTTTCTATCGGTAGGTGCAAATCTCAGAGGAATATTCTAGATCCATTACAATAATTGTTTCCACATTTTTAACAAAATCCTCCAAAAATGGTTTAAACGCGGACCATTAACAGTAAAGATATTACCGTTTGATGGGTTTTCCACTTCTATTGTTCCATGTTCAAATACTCTTATGACGATGTAAGGCCCAGTCCACCTTGATCTCAACTTACTAGGAAAGAGGCAGAGCCATGAATTAAACAACAGGACTTTTTCGAAAAGGGCAAAAGATTTCCTTACTATATTTGTCATGAAAGATTTTCATCATTTCCTTTGCGATTTTTGCATTGTCATATGCCTCATTTCTCAGTTCCTCCAATTCATTAATCTGCAGTTTTCTTGAGAGTCCTGCCTTTGTTAGGTCAAAGTTCATTGCTTTAATGGCCCAGTATGCCCTATGTTCCAATTCCACAAGTAGGTGACACGGCTTGTTATAGACTAATTGATAAGGAGACATGCCCAAAATTATTTTAAAAGTAGTGCAATATGCCAAGAGTGCATCAACTAGTCTTGACGACTAATCTTTGCGGTCTGGGTTTATCGTTTTTTCTAAAATTAGTTTGATCTCTTGATTAGCCAATTTAGCCTGCCCACTAGTTTGTGGATGATAAGGGGTTGTAATTTTGTGAAAAATCAAGTATTTTTTCATCAAATTCCAGAAATAACGATTGCAAAAATGAGCACCCCATCACTTATGATTGATTTCAGAATTCCAAACCAGGATAACATATTTTCTTTTAAAAATTTGATTATCATTTGGTGATCATTATTTCGGCATGGAATTGCCTCAACCCATTGGATACATAGTCTACGGCCACAAAAATGTATAGATAGCCAAAGGAAGGGGGAAACGGTCCCATAAAATCGGTTCCCCAATAATCAAAAATTTCAATCACAAGAATGGGGTTTAAGGGCATCATGTTTCTTTTTGAAATGCTTACCAACCTTTGGCATCTATCACAAGTTAAACAAAGGAATGGACATCTTTGAAAGTGTGGGCCAGTAAAATCCACACTGTAAGATTTTCGTAGCAATTTTCCTTGATGAGAAGTGGCCACCGCATCCTTCAGAATGACAAAATGTTATTACTTGTCTGCTCTCCTAAGCGGGGATACAACGTCTTATGATTTGATCCTTACAGTATTTAAATACGTACGGATCTTCCCAAAAGAATTTACAAACCTCCCTCAAAAATTTCTTTTTGTCCGTCAGGGTAAAGGATGGAGGAAGCATACCATTATCAAGGAAGTTAGTCATATCAGCGTACCATGATGTCTCATCAATCATAAACAATTGTTTATCGGGGAATTTCTCATTGATTGGAAATCCATCCTCATGAAACTCATATGTTAATCTGGACAGATGATCTGCCACCACATTCTCAACACCCTTCTTGTCCTTAATGATCAAATCAAACTCTTGAAGTAAGAGTATCCATCTTAAAAGCCTTGGCTTGGCATCCTTTTTTGTGAGTAGAAATTTTAACACTACATGGTCAGTGAACATAGTAACTGAAGAACCACAAAATAAGAACAAAATTTCTCCAAAGCAAAAACTACCGCAAGCAATTCTTTTTCAATCGTTGAATAATTCATTTAAGCATCATTCAAAGTCTTGCTTGCATAGTAAATCACATGTGGTTTCTTATCTTTTCTTTGCCCTAACACATAACCTACAACATAATCATTTGCATCACACATTACTTCAAATGGTAGATTCCAGTCAGGGGGTTGCATTATTGGAGCAAAAATTAACATGCCTTTAAGCTTATCAAAAGCTTTCTGGTGTGCTTCACTCCACACAAAAATTACGTCCTAACTCAAGAGATGACACATGGGTTTAGCTATGGTACTGAAGTCTTTTATGAATCTCTTGTAAAACCCTGCATATCCTAAGAATGATCGAACATCCTTTATAGTCTTGGGAGCGGGAAAATTTCCAATCAAATCTATTTTTGCCTTGTCAATTTTCATGCCCTCAGACGACACAATGTGACCTAAGACAATGCCTTGTGTTACCATGAAATGGCACTTCTCCCAATTGAGTTCTAGATTGGCTTCCTTACATCTTATCAATACCTTCTCTAGGTTAGCCAAACATAAATCAAATGAGTCACCATATACAGAGATCATCCATGAACACTTCCAAAAATATTTCAACCATGTCACTAAACAAGCTCAGCATGCACCTTTGGAATGTTGTAGGAGCGTTACAAAGTCTAAATGTCACCCTTTCAAATGCAAAGGTGCCAAAAGGGCATGTGAACATTGTTTTCTCTTGATGATCTAGTGTTATCTCAATTTGATTGTATCCGAAATATCCATCCATGAAATAGTAAAATTCATGGCCCGTAATTCCCTCTAGGACTTGGTCAAGAAATGAAAGAGGAAAATGGTCTTTTCTAGTCAGTAAATTGAGCTTTTGATAGTCTATGCACATTCGACATCCTGTGATAACTCAAGTTGGTACTAGTTCATTGGTATCATTTTTTACCACTGTGACCCTAGACTTTTTGGGTAAAACTTGGGTTGGACTAACCCATTTGCTATCGTAGATTGAAAAGATTATCCCTGCATCTAAGAGCTTGAGTACCTCCGTTCTCACTACTTCCTTTAAGTGAGGGTTAAGCCACCGCTGCATTTGATGTGAGGGTTTTGAATCTACTTCAAGGTATATAGCATGATTGCAGATTAATGGGCTTATATCTTTCAAGTCAGTGATGGTCCACCCAATGGTGCTTTTATGGCTTTTAAGAACTTCAATCAGTTTAGACTCTTGCAAGTCTATGAGCTTAGATGAAATTACTACTGGTTATGACTCATCCTCTCCTAAGAATGCATATTTAAGGTCAGATAGGAGAGGTTTTAGTTCAGGCTTTAGTGGCTTGATACTTGATGAAAGTGGATTTGTGCCACTTGGTGAAAGTTCCTTGAATTTAGGGGCCCATGTCTCAACAGCATGAGTGGGGAAATGTTTTGGATCATCATCTGTTATCTCAGATGTGATAGATTCTGAAAGAGAAGATTCAGTAGAGTTTTCACAGAATGTGTTATTCAGATGTTCCTAAACCAACAACTCAATGGAATTTATTTCTCTCACTTCATTGTTGTCTCTAGGATGTTTGGCAATATTGAAAATATTCAACTCAAGAGTCATATTCTCAAAATTCAATTTCATGACTCCATTCCTACAATTGATTAATGCATCAAAGGTTGCTAGGATTGGTCGACCAAGGATAATAGGAATTTGGTTCTCTGAATACATTACTAGCTAAGTATCTAGAATAGTGAAGTCAACGGGGCAGACAAAATTGTCCACTTGGACAAGTACATCTTCAACAATGCCTCTTGGGATTTTAATAGATCTATTTGCCAACTGGAGTGTAACACCGGTGGGTTTAAGTTCACCTAGACCCGACTACTGGTAAATAGAGAAAGGAAGCAGATTGACACTTGCCCCAAGATCGAGTAGAGCTTGTTCTATTCTTAAGTTTTCAATGACAAATGACATGGTTAGACACCTAGGGTCCTTGTATTTTGGAGGAGTTTTGTGTTGAAGTAGAGCACTGGCTTGTTGATTCGTGCATAAAGTTAACAATTTTTACTATACCTTTTTTGGACTAATTATACTTTGATGGAGTTTAAGTAATGACATTTCAGGTCCTAAAGTGAACAAGGCTCAAGAACAACAAAAATCACACTTAAATGTAACACCAGCACAATAGGGAACAAAATTGCAGAAGGTTGGAACAAAGCAAGAACGTTAGAACGTCAACCCACGTTCGAACATCCTATGAAATCCTGCCAAGACCAGTTGCTGAGACTTGGCGTGTTGCAGTCAACAAAGGGGAAATGTTGAGGTACTTGAGTACCATGTTTGAACGCCAACTCACGTTCAAACGTCCTCTGGAATCTTGAGAAGACTACACCACTGGATCCTAGAATGTTGCAGTAAAGAAAAAAGAACCACAAAATAGAAGCACTTGAGTACAATGTTCGAACGCCACTGCACGTTCGAACGTTGTCTTGAGTGACTGAGGACCAAGTTGCTGAGTGTAAGGTCAAAGTTGTTCAACACGTATGGAAGTGACCATCACAAAGACCACAGGCCACTTGAGTGGAAGGAATCAGACCCCATCTGGCCTTCAAACACCCTCAAAGCAAAGACACAGACAACGTTCGAATGGCATCTCACATTTAAACGTCCTTAAAGAAAAGACAGACTTAACATTCGAACGCCAGAGCACGTTCGAACGTCCTCTGTAGACTGCCTGTAGAGTAGTTGGTTCCCATAGGCGACAAATACTATTCACTCATCCTCTCTTTTCTCCTACCCCCCTCCCCTTCCTTGTCTATTAATACTCTCATGTTTGGAGCTTAAATGGCATTCTTCCTCTTGTAGAGTAAAGGGGGAGCAATCTTTTTTCTTGTAAACTAAGAGAGTGTTTAGTAATCTAGTTCTTGAACATTTCATGTTTATGTTTTCATTTTGCATTTATAACAACCATGATGGAGGCTTAGACTGCCCTTGTAGTTGAATTTTTTTATTTAGTTATGCTAAGTCTTTACATTCATGTTGTGACAACCATGATGGAGGCTTAGACTCCCCTTGTAGTTGTACTTGCTTTTATTTACAAAGTATCAAGAGAGATAGTTCATCTTTTGGTTGTGGTGGAAACGATCCAAAAGTAACTACCTTTCTTCTACTTTTATTGTTCCTGTATTTCACTTCCATTGCTTAAGCATCCTTCCTTCTTAGAAGAGTGAAGCTCTTCCACTTTTCTAGAGCCTTACCAAAGCCGTAAAGGGTGGAAAGTGATTCACTTATTCTTCATTGAAGATAAGCTCTTTGTTTAGTTTGGTCCACTTAGTAGCTCCTCTACTTAGAGGGATAAGTAGCATTCACTTTTTTAGCTTTGCCAAGGCCATGAAAAGTGAGTAGTTCGTCATTCACTCTTTAGTAAGAGGTGATGAATATGTAAAGATTATTCGAAAGCTATGTTTGTGCAACTCCTTCATACTTTAATGCTTTATATTCCACCTGTTCATTGGATGATTGAATGCATCTAGCAAAGTTGAGGTACTTTGTATAACCAGGGGCTTCCTCAATGATATGGATGATTCCTGCATAAAACAACCTGTTGGTTTAAGGGAAGCACCCTGCTAGCTCTTCATAATAACCATTCAATCTCCACCATTATTGTGCTTTATTCAAAGAATGGACCCTTAATGTCGTGGTTGGATGCCTTGTAGAAAGAGTTGATTGTTTTTAGACGGGTTAAGTCTCGGCATAGAAAATTCTTGTAAACTTCTAGAAGGGTATCGAAATCATGTGTTTAATTCTCACAATCCATCTTTATCTTCCAATTAACTTGTTGACACGGCAATTAATTGAGTTATAAAGCACAAACATAATAAATCGGATAGTCTATTACATGTCCTGATCCTTGAGCTAAAGGNGCTTAATTCTCACAATCCATCTTTATCTTCCAATTAACTTGTTGACACGGGAATTAATTGAGTTATAAAGCACAAACATAATAAATCGGATAGTCTATTACATGTCCTGATCCTTGAGCTAAAGGGTGGTTGTTACATTTTGAGAATCTTATATTGTCTAGAAAACTCTTGAAAAGAATCTTCTATTCTATTCAAGAAACCCCACCACTCCAAACTCTCAAAATTTTCAGTTACTTGGTCTCTATTATTATTTACTTCAAAACACTAATCATAGTTCCCTGTGGATTCGACTCCAGACTTAACCGAATTATTATTACAACTTGATCATCTGTACTTTGGTGTACACATTTCTGATCAAGTCAAGTTTTTGGCACCATTACCGGGGAACCTTAAAAGGTGTTTTATGGTAAAAGGTAAGAAGACCTCACTTTTTTGTGTATAAATTTGCTTTACTGTATATAAAGTTGTTTTAATTACATTTATGTCTGAAAACGCTCCTCACTATCAAAATTTGCCAGCTGAATCTTCTAGGTCTGTGAATCAATTTGAACCACTTTCACCTAGATCTGTAGCAAACTCTTGTGAAAGTAAAATGGCAAATGGTGAGAGACGAGAGGAAATTCCTGTAAGAGAGGGGGAAGTACCTAACATTCAAACTCTGAGGAATTACTTAAATCCCACAAGGAATAGTGTCCCCTCTTATTTTATCTTTCCTAAAGATGCACCCCTCTTTATTGTAAAGACGGGGACAGTTCAATTACTCCCTCAATTTCATGGACTCGAAATAGAAAAGTCATATATGCATATAAGAGATTTTGAGGAAGTATGTGGAACTTTTCAAGACAATTTTGAACTGGCCAAGGTGAAACCTTTCCCTTTTTCCTTAAGGGACAAAGCTAAACAATGGCTAAATTCTTTAAAAGCTCTTTCAATACCTGACTGGCGGGCATTACAAAATGAATTTTTCAGAAAAATTTTTCCTCTATACCGCACTAATGCATTGAAAAGGCAAATCATGAATTTGTTAGTCAAAGAAGGAGAAACCTTTTACCAAAGTAGGAAGAGATTCAAGGATCTACTCCTGTCTTTCCCACACCATGCTTTTGAGAATTAGACTTTGATAGAATTTTTCTATTACTCCTTGCCCACTAGACTACGTCAGTTTGTTGAAATGATGGCTCAAGGAGAGTTTATGAGCAAGAGTCCGGAGGAGGCATTCAATTTTTTTGATACCTTATCTGACAGTTCTCAGATGTGGGACTCAGCCTCCACTACCATTGTTGAAGCCAAACCATCTACTTCCCAAGGGGGTAAGTATGTCTTGAAAGATGACGATGACCTAAGAGCAAAAATTTCTACCCTGTCTCAAAAGCTTGAAGCTTTACAGATGAAAAAGGTTCATCAAGTTGATGTTAGCTCTCCCACAGAACAAGTGTGTGGGATTTGTGCGCTGACAGGACACCCTACTAGAGAGTGTCCTTCAATTTCAGCATTCAAAGAGGTTTTTTTGGAGCAAACAAATGTTGTCTCTAATTTCAACAAGTCTTGCTCCAGCCTATACTCTGAAACATATAATCCAGGGTGGCGAAACCGCCCAAACTTTAGTTGGAGAAACACACAACCAACTCCCATGAACCATCAACAAGTTTCACATCGACCACCTCAAGGACCTCCCGTATACCAACCACCAGAAAAGAGGAGCCTAGAGGACACACTGAATCAGTTCATGCAAAGCCAAATGAACTACAACCATAGTTCCACTCAGGCTTTCACTGATTTCAAAACCCAGACCACTCAATCTTTCGAGGATCTTAAAAGCCACATCCAAAAGCTGACCCAATACTTGACCACACATGAGAAGGGCAAGTTTCCTGCCTAACCAAAACCACCACAAGGCCAATTTCAGGTGGGAAATCCTTCAACCATGGAAAATTCACAAGGTCAAATCCAAGTTGTCAATACACTAAGAAGTGGCAAGGTGATTGACAAGACTATCAAAGACATGCTACCTCCAGAGCCAAAGCCTAAGTCAATCCCAGTCAATCCACCAATTAAGACTGAAACAATTGAGCCTGAATGTGAGAAAGATGAGGAACCCGAGCCCATGATTAAACAAGAATTAGAGCCATCAAGGGAAGAAGAAATTTTCCTTATGTTCTATTCCTGCTCCTTTTCCTCATAGACTCAAAACTGCACAGAAGTTGAATCATTAGCCAAAAATATACGAGCTCTTCAAGCAAGTAAAAATTAACATCCCACTTCTAGATACAATCAAACAGGTTCTATCTTATGCCAAGTTTCTGAAAGACTTGTGCACAGTCAAGAGAAGCCAGAATGTTCAAAAAAGAGCCTTCTTGACAGAACATACTAGACCTTGGAGTAAGTGCCAATTTGCTCCCATTCTCTGTTTACCAGCAATTAGGTCTGGGAGAACTCAAACCCACAAGTGTCACACTTTAGTTGGCAGACAGATCTGTCAAAATTCCTAGGGGTATTGTTGAAGATGTACTTGTCCAAGTGGAAAACTTTGTATTCCCTGTTGACTTCATCGTCCTAGATACTCAGCCAGCAAAACATTCAGAGAATCCAATTCCCATTATTCTTGGTCGACCCTTCATAGCAACTTCAAATGGACTAATCAATTGCAGGAATTGGATCATGAAATTAACCTTTGGAAATATGAATCTTGAGCTAAATATTTTCAATGTTGCCAAACACCCAAGAGATGACAAAGAAGAAAGAGAAATAAATTTCATTGAGTCTTTGGTCTAAGACCATCTGAACAACACATTCTGTGAAAACTCCACTGAAATTTCTTTGTCAGAATCCAACACATCTGAAACAATAGATGATGATCCAAAGAATTGCCCAACTCATGCTGTTAATGCATGGGCCCCCAAGTTCGAGGAACTTTCACCAAGTGGCACAAAGTCACTCTCATCAAGTGACAAGCCACCAAAGCCTTAATTAAAACCACTCCCATCTAACCTCAAATATGCATTCCTAGGAGAGGACGAGTCATTTTCAGTGGTAATTTCGTCTAAGCTCACAGACTTGCAAGAGTCTAAACTGATTGAAGTTCTTAAAATCCACAAAAGCACCATTGGGTGGACCATTGCCAACTTAAAAGGTATAAGCCTGTTAATCTGTAATCATGTCATATACCTTGAACAGGACTCAAAACCCTCTCATCAAATGCAGCGATGACTGAACCCTCACATGAAGGAAGTCGTAAAGGCAGAGGTGCTAAAGCTCTTAGATGTCGAGATAATCTTCCCCATCTCCGATAGCAAATGGGTTAGTCCAACCCAAGTTGTGCCTAAAAATTATGGAGTCACAACGGTCAAAAATGATGCAAATGAACTAGTACCCACTCGAGTCGTCACAGGATGGCAGATGTGTATTGACTATCAAAAACTCAATTTGGTGACTAGAAAGACCACTTTCCTCTTCCCTTTCTTGACCAGGTTCTAGAGAGAATTACAGGCCATGAATTTTACTGTTTCCTGGATGGCTATTCTGCGTACAATCAAATTGAGATAGCACTCAATGATCAGGAGAAAATCATATTCACATGCCCCTTTGGCACCTTTGCATTCAAAAGGATGCCTTTCAAGCTTCGTAACGCTCCTGCAACATTTCAAAGATGCATGTTGAGTCTATTCAGTGACATGGTCAACAAGTTTTTGGAAGTGTTCATGGATGACTTCTCTATGTATGGTGACTCATTTGATTTGTGTCTGGCTAACCTAGAAAAAGTGTTGATAAGATGTTAAAAAGCCAATCTGGTGCTTAATTGGGAAAAATGACATTTTATGGTTACACAAAGCATTGTCTTAGGTCACATTGTGTTGTTTGAGGGCATGAAAGTTGACAAGGTGAAAATAGATTTGATTAGAAATTTGCCTTCTCCCAAGACTGTGAAGGATGTCCGATCATTTCTGGGACATGCAGGGTTTTACAGGAGATTCATAAAAGATTTCAATACCATAGCTAAACCCATGTGTCATCTCCTAAGTCAGGACGTAATCTTTGACTAGAATGAAACATGCCAAAAAGCTTTTGATAAGCTTAAAGGCATGTTAATTTCTGCCCCAATAATGCAGCCCCCTAATTGGACTCTGTCTTTTGAACTAATGTGTGATGCAAGTGATTATGCTGTAGGTGCTGTATTGGGACAAAAAAAAGATAAGAAACCACATGTCATTTACTATGCAAGTAAAACTTTGAATAATGTTCAAATGAATGATTCAACAAATGAAAAAGAATTGCTTGCAGTAGTTTATGCTTTGGAAAAATTTCATCCTTATCTTGTTGGTTCTTCTATTACTGTGTTCACTGACCATGCAGTATTAAAATTTTTGCTCACAAAGAAGGATGTTAAGCCTAGGCTCTTAAGATGAATACTTTTACTTCAAGAGTTTGATCTGATCATTAAGGATAAAAAAAGGTGTTGAGAATGTGGTGGTGGACCATCTGTCCAGATTAACTTACGAATTTCACGAGGATAAAATGCCAATCAATGAAAAATTCTCCGATGAACAACTGTTCATAATTGATGAGACCCCATGGTACGCTGGTATTGCTAATTTTCTTGCTACTAGAACATTCTATCCGTCCTTTTACCCCACGGACAAAAAGAAATTTCTGAGGGAGGTTTGCAACTTCTTTTGGGAAGATCTGTACATATTTAAGTACTGTAAGGATCAAATCATAAGATGTTACATCCCCGNTTGGCCATTTCTGGGACATGCAGGGTTTGTCATTCTGAAGCATGTGTTGGCCATTTTTCATCCAGAAAAAATCGCTGCAAAAATTCTGTAGTGCGGATTTTATTAGCCTGCACTTTTCAAAGATGTCCATGCTTTTTGTTTAACTTGTGATAGATGTCTTATGATCTATGTGTGTTTACTCTATGTGTGTGTACAGATCTTCCATGGTACGCTGGTATTGCTAATTTTCTTGCTACTAGAACATTTTATCCATCCTTTTCCCCCACGGACAAAAAGAAATTTCTAAGAGAGGTTCGCAACTTCTTTTGGGAAGATCTGTACATATTTAAGTACTGTAAGGATCAAATCATAAGATGTTACATCCCCGCTCAAGAAAGCAAATAGATAATAGCATTTTGTCATTCTGAAGCATGTGTTGGCCATTTTTCATCCAGAAAAAATCGCTGCAAAAATTCTGCAGTGCGGATTTTATTAGCCTGCACTTTTCAAAGATGTCCATGCTTTTTGTTTAACTTGTGATAGATGTCTTATGATCTATGTGTGTTTACTCTATGTGTGTGTACAGATCTTCCATGGTACGCTGGTATTGCTAATTTTCTTGCTACTAGAACATTTTATCCATCCTTTTCCCCCACGGACAAAAAGAAATTTCTAAGAGAGGTTCGCAACTTCTTTTGGGAAGATCTGTACATATTTAAGTACTGTAAGGATCAAATCATAAGATGTTACATCCCCGCTCAAGAAAGCAAATAGATAATAGCATTTTGTCATTCTGAAGCATGTGTTGGCCATTTTTCATCTAGAAAAAATCGCTGCAAAAATTCTGTAGTGCGGATTTTATTAGCCTACACTTTTCAAAGATGTCCATGCTTTTTGTTTAACTTGTGATAGATGTCTAAGGTTGAAATATATTTCAAGAAGAAACATGATGCCTCTAAACCCCATTCTGATAATTAAAATTTTTGACTGTTGGGGCATCGATTTTATGGGACCATTTCCCCCCTCCTTTGGCTATCTATACATTTTGGTAGCTGTAGACTATGTATCCAAATGGGTTGAGGCAATTCCACATCAGAATAATGATCACCAAATGGTGATCAAGTTTTTAAAAGAAAATATTTTATCCCGATTTGGAATCCCAAAATCCATCAAAAGTGATGGAGGTGCTCATTTTTGTAATCAACCTTTCTGGAATTTGATGAAAAAATATTTGATTTTTTCACAAAATTGCAACTCCATACCATCCACAAACTAGTGGACAAGCAGAATTATCTAATCGGGAGATCAAGTTAATTTTGGAAAAAAAGATAAATTCAGACCGCAAAGATTGGTCGTCCACACTAACTGATGCACTCTAGGCATATCATACTACTTTTAAAACAATTTTGGGCATGTCTCCTTACCGATTAGTCTATGAAAAACATTATAACCTACATGTGGAATTGGAACATAGAGCATACTGGGCTATTAAGATAATGAACTTTGACATGGACAAAGCCGAACTAGCAAGAAAACTTCAGATTAACGAATTGGAGGAATTGAGAAATGAAGCATATGAAAATGCTAAGATTGCAAAATCCAGGATAAAAAATTTTCATGACAAGAACATAGTGCGAAAGTCTTTTGAAACTGATCAAAAAGTTATGCTTTTCAATTCAAGACTCCGCCTTTTTCCTGGTAAGTTGAAATCAAGATGGACTAGACCATACATTGTCAAACAAGTGTTTGAACATGGGGCAGTGGAAGTAGAGAACCCATCAAACGGTAATTTCTTTCCCGTCAATGGTCAGCAATTAAAACCCTTTGTGTTGGACTTTGTCAAAAATGTGGAGACCATTTTTTTAATAGATCTAGAACATCGCTTCGAGAAAAGCACCTGCCGACACAAAAAGGGGCCGAGTCAGGGAAAATTCGGTCCAACCCGAACCACACCACCGCCTTTATAAGGCCCCCACCCCCTTTTCCTCTCTTTCCACGCACTTATGTCCCTTTTCCCTTTCTTTTTTTTTCTTCTTCTTCTTCTTCGCTATTCATGACCTTTTGTAAAACGCGACACAACCCCAACAGCNTATGTCCCTTTCCCCTTTCTTTTTTTTTCTTCTTCTTCTTCTTCGCTATTCATGACCTTTTGTAAAACGCGACACAACCCCAACAGCCTTATGACTATACTACCCGAAGACCCAGTCCTTTGTCTTATGATCTATGTGTGTTTACTCTATGTGTACGTGGCTATGCTTCTTCTGTTTGCACTAAGAATCAAGGGTTTTCATCCTAACCCAGATCTGCAATGAGATGTTTGATTTGTGTATTTTACTTGTAGGTCTCGGCTAATGAACAAGATTTCTATTGTTCAATCTCATCTCCAAAACTCACCATATCGGTAAATTTGAAACATTGGAGCCAATGTTCAGTTTAGGTTGGGAGGAGAGAACTACAGTTCATATGTGCTCGTAGAAAATTTTTAAATTTATGTTGTTGTTGTTGTTCTTGATCAGATTGTGTACCGTATTTTGAATACCATGTTTTGCATTTTGATGGTTATGTTTATGGGTCATCTCTGATCGTCTTTGTGACTAGCAGACGTTAAAGAACCAGATAGTGAGTTTTAAAAGTATAGAAACCATGGATGTTAAACTTTTTTGGTTTAGTCTAGGAGTTCTACACATTTTTCCTTCTGATGTGCACATTGTGATCATGAAAAAAACAAGATTAGTAAGAAAGAATGAGATCCGAAAACAACAAGCAAAATCCCTGTGCGGCCAAAGCACCTACGCTAAATGTCGTCGTGCCAAAAGACTTGGTGCCTGTAAACAGTGTGGTAGATACTTTCATGAGAAGAGATTTAATCAGTGTTCTAAACCAATTTTCAATCGCGCACACAATCGATTAGACTAGATAGTAAATGGGCAGAGTAAGGATTATCCTGACACGCCATCCTATTTTGGTACTTTGTTTAACCGGTTTGTGAGACAAGAAATTGGGAGACAGATGAAGACTCGGATTAGAATAGTTGGGATGAAAGCCAAGGGTCCAAATTTTTGTAAAAAAATGTAAAAATTCTTTGTGTTTTGTACAAACCCTTTTGACTAAAATGAAAACATGGGCCAAGTAAGGAATGTCCCAAAATACCAACCTTGAGCGTGGGTAGGGATTTGTTCTGGAACGCCATGAATTTTTGGTTCAAACTTGAATGTTTTGCCCTCTTTTACTATGCATAATGTAGTGTAGAAAAATTTTGAAAATTTTGAGTTTTGATTCCACGTTTGAACGTCGCTTGCTTACAGTACTCAACCTCTGATGAAGTCTCTGATGGAAACAAATAGTACTGGGACCTCAGTCCGTTCGAACACCAATAGCACGTTCAAATGACAGAAGCTTACAATACTTTGGTTTCTGACAGAACTCAAAAGTATTGGGAGCTCACCAAGTTGTGGTTGATGTTTATTTCTGTTCTTGATTGGGGGTTGTTTGTTGTTTCTTCTTTGAATAAGTTTCTGGAAAATTTCTGTATTGCTGTGGAGGGTTTTTCTCTTGATAATTCTTGTGGATGTTTATTTTGTTGTGATTATTGTGGATACTTGTACTTATGGAGGCTGTTTATTTCTTTTTAGAGCTGATTGTGGATAGTTGAAGTTATGTTTTGAATGGATGAATTGCATCATTGACATTATTGTAGACACATTAATTCAGTTTATCACTTTTATTTGTTTAAAATGCATGTATAGGATTAGCACTCTAATTCTTGTTAATTACGAAATTGATGTGGATGTTAAGATTGCTTGTCAAAATGACTAAGCACATGATCGGTTTAACACCTCAACTTAACAACCAAGATGTAAAACCTCTTTTTTTTTTTGGAACATCGATACTATCTCTATGATTTAATTGACAAATGTACATCAGTATGTGTTATTCTTAGGGTATACGATGATCAGACTCAAAAATGGAATCGCTATCTAATTAACACTGCTCAGAACACTCGACATAATCAGTGGAGATGACAAAGAAAACCNTAGGGTATATGGTGATCAGACTCAAAAATGGAATCGCTATCTAATTAACACTGCTCAGAACACTCGACATAATCAGTGGAGATGACAAAGAAAACCATGGTGAGTCTTGAGCTTTATAGTGCTTTTTGAGAGGATATCAACAATTACTCAAAGTAAGCTCTTTCCCTTCTGATCTATTTCAATAATCTCATTAAACTTGCTTTGATTGATGCAACTAAAGTGATCTATTTTCATAACCCACAGTGAACTTTTGCATATATATATACATATGCACATACTTGAGAAATGATCTTAGGCCATCTTTGGATCAACTTTGAGCCTTAGCTAATTCTTTTACAAAAGTATATCCCTAGTCAGCTATGCTTGAGCCTTAAATGATTGAGTTCTTTTACAAAAGCATACATTTACCATACCTTGCTATCTAATTTCTTGCACCCTCTTGCAAATCAATATGGTACAAAAAGACAAGAAAAAGGTGGCTACTATTCAATAAAAGGAAAATCATCGGAGCCAGCTGAAAAAAAAAAAAAAAAGATAATGTGAGACAGAGGGAATTGCCAAGAAAGTGAAAAATGGGAAAAATAAAAATAAAAAAGAAATCTCATTCCTAGGCAAAATTTCGAGAAACTAGAAGGAGGAGTGCAACACTGCGTAAAAAGATAGTTTTTCATCACCATTGACGTTATTTCATTAGCCACTGACCTCTGGCCCCATTACAATCTACAAAAAGCCCTAGGTGAACTCAAGTGTGATGCATATGTGTATTGTCTGTTACAAGTGGGGTGTGTTAACTAGAATTTATTTATTTACATCAATATTCTTCCATGAGATTATGCCAAAGTAAAGTGTGTTTTCCTCAAAATTTCACTCTTATACTAATTATGCATGAGATTTTTTTCGACTAGCCATCTTCTGATCACATGCCCTTTTGAGAGATAAGTCATTATAATCAGAGCGATTTGTTTTGCTGAGAGCATTCCGAGAGAGGTTTGTGAAATCCAAGCTAGAATGACCATCCTACTACTTAGAGAATTTCAAATGCTAATGTAACAGGCGCTAATTTTTGCATAATGTGAGTACCAATGGAAGAGAAATGTAGGTAATAAGTCACGATTGAGGGTTGAGTGTCCCAAGGACCATGATGCTAATTCTTTTTTTTAATCAGTAATCTTACATAAACATTTGTTTGACTAAAGTTTGTGGGTAGCTTCATTGAAAACCCTCACGAGACAACACTCGTCCACTAGGGTAAACCTAGCGGTTCAACGGCTTGTTGCATAAGCTAAATTCAACTAGATGACCTACGAAAAAGGCATTAGGAATAGATTTACCTTTCATTGTTGTTGTATTACTAGAGACTAGCAATATTTAGGTTGGGGGGGTGTGATTCGTGCTTAAAGTTAACAATTTTACTATGCGTTTTTGGACTAATTGTACTTTGATGGAGTTTAAGGAATGACATTTCAGATCCTAAACTGAACAAAGGCTCAAAAACAACAAAAATCACACTTGAATGTAACACTAGCAAAGTAGGGAACAAAATTGCAGAAGGTCGGAACAAAGCAAGAACGTTTCAATGTTAACCCACGTTCGAATGTCCTCTGAAATCCTGCCAAGACCAGCTGCTGAGACCTGGTGTGTTGTAGTCAACAAAGGGGAAATGCTGAGGTACTTGAGTACCACGTTCGAACGCCAACTCATGTTAAAACGTCCTCTGGAATCCTAAGAAGACTACACCACTAGAACCTGGCATGTTGTAGTAAAGAAAGAAGAACCACAGAATAGAAGTACTTGAGTACAACGTTCGAATGCCACNCATGTACATATAGGCTACAGTAGAGATCCTAAGGATAAATAAGGAGTGGGCTTCCAATAGGCCTAGGAATTCTATGTCCAACCTAAAACAAACATCATACAATCCATTAATAATAACTTAGTCCACTAAAAACTTATAATTGATCTCCCGGGCCTTANTATTTAAGACGTACGGAAGTGACCATCACAAAGACCACAGGCCACTTGAGTGGAAGGAATCAAACCCCATCTGGCGTTCGAACACCCTCAAAGCAAAGATACGGACAACGTTCGAACGGCATCTCATGTTCGAACATCCTTAAAGAAAAGACAGACTTAACGTTCAAATGCCAGAGCACGTTCGAACGTCCTCTGTAGACTGCCTTTAGAGTAGTTGGTTCACATAGGCGGCAAATACTATTCACTCATCCTCTCTTTTCTCCTACCCCCCTCCCCTTCCTTGTCTATGAATACTCCCATGTTTGGAGCTTAAAGGGCATTCTTCCTCTTGTAGAGTAAAGGGGGAGCAATTTTTTTTCTTGTAAACTAAGAGAGTGTTCAGTAATCTAGTTCTTGAACATTTCATGTTTATGTTTTCATTTTGCATTTATATCAACCATGATGGAGGCTTAGACTACCCTTGTAGTTGATGTCTTTTATTTACTTATGCTAAGTCTTTACATTCATGTTGTGACAACCATGATGGAGGCTTAGACTCCCCTTGTAGTTGTACTTGCTTTTATTTACAAAGTATCAAGAGAGATTGTTCATCTTTTGGTTGTTGTGGAAATGCTCCAAAAGTAACTAGCTTTCTTCTACTTTTATTGTTCATGTATTTCACTTCCATTGATTGAACATCCTTCCTTCTTAGAAAAGTGAAATTCTCCCACTTTTCTAAAGCTTTACCAAAGCCGTGAAGGGTGGAAAGTGATTCACTTATTCTTCATTGAAGATAATCTCTTTGTTTAGTTTGCTTCACTTAGTAGCTCCTCTACTTAGAGGAATGAATAGCATTTACTTTTCTAGCTTTGCCAAGGCCATGAAAAGTGAGTAGTTTTTCATTCACTCTTTAGTAAGGGGTGATGAATATGTAAAGATTATCCAGAAGCTATGTTTGTGCAACTCCTTCATGCTTTAATGCTTTATATTCCACCTATTCATTGGATGATTAAATGTATCTAGTAAAGTTGAGGTACTTTGTATAACCAAGGGTTTCCTCTATGATACAGATGACTCATGTATAGAAAAACCTATTGGTTCAAGGCAAGCACCCCGGCTAGCTCTTCATAACAACCATTCAATCTCCACCATTATTGTGTTTTATTCAAAGAATGGACCCTTAATGGCATGGTTGGATGCCTTGTAGAAACACTTCCTTATTTGTAGACGGGTTAAGTCTTGGCACAGACAATTCTTGTAAACTTCTAGAAAGGTATCGGAATCATGTGCTTAGTCCTCACAATCCATCTTTATCTTCCAATTAACTTGTTGTTGACACGAGAGTTAATTGAGTTATAAAACACAAACATAATAAATCGGATAGTCTATTACATGTCTTGATCCTCGAGTTAAAGGGTGCTTGTTACATTTTGAGAATCTTATATTTTATCTAGAAAACTCTTGAAAAGAATCTCCTATTCTATTTAAGAAACTCCACCACTCCAAACTCTCGAAATTTCAAGTTACTTGGTCTCTATTATTGCTTACTTCAAAACACCAATCATAGTTCCCTGTGGATTCGACTCTGGATTTAACTGGATTATTACTACAACTTGACCGCCTGCACTTGGGTGTACACATTTCGGATCAAGTCACTTGTTCCATTAAGAAAGCTCTTTTTTGGATATTTTGGCTTCTCTTGATTGTGCACAAGTCTTTTAGAAAATTGGCATAAGACGGAACCTGTTTGATTGCATCTAGAAGTGGGATGTTGATCTTTACTTGCTTAAAAATCTCATAAATTTTTGGCTGGTTATTCAACTTCTGCATAGTTTTGAGTCTTTGGGGAAAAGAAGCAGGAATAAGGTATGAAGGTTCTTTTTCCTTTCTCGATTCTGGTTCTTGTTCAATCATAGGCTCAGGCTTTTCCTCAATCACAAGTTCAGGCTCCACTAGTGCATTGACTGGGACTGACTCAAGTTTTGGCTTAGGAATTAGCATGCCTCTAATGGTCTTGTCAATCACATTGTCACTTCTCAGTGTAGTGACAATTTGGGCTTGGTCTTGTGGGGTTTCCATGATTGAAGGAT
Source organism: Ilex paraguariensis (assembly GCA_963454935.2). Lineage (NCBI taxonomy): Eukaryota > Viridiplantae > Streptophyta > Magnoliopsida > Aquifoliales > Aquifoliaceae > Ilex > Ilex paraguariensis. The sequence goes on along the minus strand of CAUOFW020000947.1, from coordinate 1,238,496 downwards.
TTCCTACTTGAAATTGGCCTTGTGGTGGTTTTGGTTGGACAGGAAACTTGCCCTTCTCTTGTGTGCTCATGGATTGGTTCAATTTTTGGATGTGGCTTTTGATATCCTCGAAAGATTAGGTGGTATGTGCCTTGAAATCAGTGAAAGCCTACGTGAAATGAGTATTGTAGTTCATTTGGGTTTGCATGAATTGCTTCAGTGTATCTTCAAGGCTCCTCATGTGTGGTGGTTGGTATGGTTGAGACGCAGGAGGTCCTTGAGGTAATAGTTATGAATTTTTTGGATTCATGGGAGCTAGTTGTGTGTTCCTCCCATTGAATTTCAAGTGATTCCGCCACCCTAGATTGTATGTTTCAGAGTAGGGATTGGAGTAAGGCTTGTTGAAGTTAGAAATTGCATTTATTTGTTCCAACAAGACCTCTTTGAATGCCGGAATGGTAGGACACTCCCCAATAGGGAGTCCAGTCAGTGCACAAATCCCACACACTTATTCTGTGGAAGGGCCAACATCAACTTGATGAACCTTTTTCATCTCTAAAGCTTCAAACTTTCGAGATAGGGTGGACATTTTTACTCTTAGGTCATCATCCTCTTTCAAGACATACTTACCCCCTTGGGAAGTAGATGGTCTAGTTTTAATAGTGGTAGGAGAGGCTGAGTCCCACATCTGAGAACTACCAAATATGGTATCAAAAAAATTGAATGCCTCCTCCGGACTCTTTCCCATAAACTCTCATTGAGCCATCATTTCGACAAACTGACGTAATCTAGTGGGCAAGGAGTCATAGAAAAATCCAATAAAAGTCCAATTCTCAAAAGCATCTAGAGAAGATCTTTGAATCTCTCCCAACTTTGGTAAAAAGTTTCTCCCTCTTTGATCGAAAAATTCATGATTTGCCTTTTTAGTGCATTAGTGCGGTGTAAAGGAAAAAAATTTCTGAAAAATTCATTAAGTAGTGCCTGCCAGTTAGGTATTGAAAGAACTTTTAAAGAATTTAGCCATTGTTTAGCTTTGTCCTTTAGAGAGAAAGAAAAAAGTTTCATCTTGGCCAGCTCAGAATTGTCTTGAAATGTTCCACATAATTCTTCAAAATCTTTTATGGGCAGATATGGGTTTTCTGTTTTGAGTCCATGAAATTGAGGGATTAGTTGAACTATCCTCGTCTTTATAGTAAAGAGGGGCACATTTTCAGGAAAGATAAAACAAGAGGGGACATTGTTTCTTGTGGGATGTATGTAATCCGCAAAGTTCGAATGTTAGGCACTTCCCCTTCTCTCGCAGGAACTTCTCCTTGTCTCTTATAATTTGCCATATTATTTTCAAAAGGGTTTGCTACTGATTTAGGTGAAGATGGTTTAGATTGATTCACAAATCCAATAGATTTTGCCGGCAAATTTTGAAAGTGAGGATCGCCATCAGACATGAAAAAATAAAAATAAATTATACACAGTAAATCAAAGAAAGAATATATACAAAAAAGGAAGGTCTTCTTTCCTTTTACCTTAAAACACCTTTTATAGTTCCTTGGCAATGGTGCCAAAAACTTGACTTGATCCAATATGTGTACACCCAAGTGCAGGTGGTTAAGTTGTAGTAATAATCCGGTTAAATCTAGACTCGAATCCATACGGAACTATTATTGGTGTTTTGAAGTAAACAGTGACAGAGACCATGTGATTGTAACCTTTGAGATTTATAATGATGATGTTTTGAGATTTTCCTAGGCCAAATATATCATTCTTTCCAAGAGATTTTTCTAGACAAAATATAAGATAAATTAAAATGTAAACAGTCACCCTTTAGCTGGAGGATCTGAACATGTAGTTAATCATCCGGTTTATTGTACTTGTGCTTGGTATCTCAATTAACTCTCATGTCAAAAGCAAGTTAATTGGAAGATAAAGGTGGATTGTGATAATTAAGCGCATGGTTCCGATGCCTTTCTAGAAGTTTACAAGAATTGTTTGTACCAAAACTCAACCCGTCTACAAACAAGCAAGTGTTTCTACAAGACATCCAATCATGGCATTAATATTTCATCCTTTAAATGAAGTTCAATAATGGTGAAGATTGAAGGGTAGTCATGAAGATCTAGCCGGGGTACTTGCCTTGAACCAATGAGTCTTTCTATACAAGAGTCATCCATGTTATAGAAAGTACTCACAATTATACAAAGTACCTTAGCTTTGCTAGATGCAATCAATCACTCAGTAAGCAAGTGAAATATAAAGCATTTAAGCATAAATGAAATGCACAAATATAACTTCCAGATAATTTATACATGTCCATCACCTCTTACTAAAAAGTGAATGATAAACTACTCACTCTTCATGGCTTTGGTAAAGCTAGAAAAGTGTGATGTTGATCCCTCCAAGTAGAGGAATTACAAGGTAAAGCACAATAAACGAAAAGCCGATCTTTGACAAAGAATAAGTGAATCACGTTCCACCCTTCATAGCTTTGGTAAAGCTCTAGAAATGTGGAAGAGTTTCACTCCTTTAATAAGGAAAGAAGGAAGCTCAAGCAATAGAAGTGAAAGACAATTAATGAAAGTAGAAGAAAGCTAATCACTTTTGGAGGGTTTCCACCACAACCAAAAGGTGATCTACCTTCCTTTTTGCAAGTAATTGAAAGCCTAAGTCTAAGACTAATTCTATAACAAGCTAAGAAAATGTTGGTCTAGTGCCAATCCAACTCCCCTTTTTGAAGCTCCCACAAGGGGAGTATTTATAGGCAAGGAGGAGGGGACAAGAGGGTGTGAAAGAATAGTGTTAGGCCTTGAAAGTCCTACTAAAAGCCATCCACTCTACAGCCTGTCTTGGGACAACGTTCAAACGTTGTCTGCTGCTCGAACATTGTCACTGTCTTTGCTTGATGGGCGTTCAAACATGGAGATTCAGTCTGAATTCCCAACTCAAGTGGCCTGTGTTCTTCTATAGATCTACTTCCATACGTCTTGAACTACTACCCTTGCACTCATTAGCCTGGTCCTCAATAGTGGAGGAGAATGTTCGAATGTGTTTGGACATTCGAACGTGGTACTTAATTACCTCAATATTTTCCTTCTTAACTGCAACACGTCATGTCTTAGTATTATGATCTTCAAATAATTCAAGAGAACGTTCGAACATGAGTTGGCATTTGAACGTTCTTGATTTGTTCCAAACTTTTCCAATTTTGTCCCCCAATATGCTGATGTTACATTCAAGTTTGATATTTGTTGCCCTTGAGCCCTTGTTTACTTTAGGACCTGAAATGTTATCATTTAAACTCCATCAAAGTATAATTAGTCTTAAAAATGCATAGTGATATGCTAATTTTAACTAATAATCATTACCCAACAAGTGGAAAAACATTTTTGTTACCAACCTTTGAAAGGTCGCTCTAGCATTTTTTATCCCAAAGGGTATTACTTTGAACAGTATGTCCCCTCAGGTGTTATAAATATGGTCTTTTCTTGGTCTTGTTTGACAAGTGGGATCTATTTATATCCCTTATATGCATCCAAGAAGCTCAACTGCTCATGCCCGGCGGCATTAACAAGTTGGTCTATCTTCGACAAAGGAAAGTTGTCTTTTAGACATGCTTTGTTGAGGTCGGTGAAGTCAACATAGACCCTTCACTTGCCCTTTTTCTTCTTGACTACTACCGTATTCGACAACCAGGTTGGATATTGAACCTCCTTGATGGTCTAGGATTCCAACAACTGAGCCACCTCTTCTTTTACGATTTCTTGATGCTGTGGTGCCGACCTCCTAAGTTTCCGTTTGATAGGCTTAAAGCTAGGATCCATGTTCAATTGACGAAATGCCACTTCAGGTGGTACACTAGGCTTGTCATACATTGACCATGTGAAGACATTGGCATATTCTCTTAGTAGTGCGACAAGTTCATTTCGCTCCTCGAGGCTCAATAAGGCACCCAGAAGAAAGTACTTGTCATCATCCTTGTCTAAAGGTACTTTACACAAGTCTTCTACAATTTAGTCGGTCAGTTCCAGCTCGGTGCCTAAATGTACTTTTGGTCCTTCCTCAATAGTTCGGTCGATTGAGCCAACCAACCTACCGAGGATTGGCTGCTATTTCGTGGTTTCGACTGCCAAACTTTTCTCTCTTCCTTCGCCACCATCCCTTCCTTTGACCAATGCCAATAGACAAGTTCTGAAACTTCTTGGTATCCTCAAATGTTCACTATTCCTTCTACCAAGGGAAACCTGAGCACCTGGTGGTATGTTGGTACTACCTTCATCTCATGTAACCAAGTCAAACCCATAATGGCATTGTGTGTCGAGGTCATGTCTACCACCAAAAACTCAGTCATGACTCCAAGGGGGTCAGTGTTCACTAGAAGAGTGATCCTTCCTATCGAGAGACTCGTTTTCCCACTAAAGCCAACCAGTGGGGTATTGGCTGGCTTGAGATCTTCTTGTTTTAACCCAAGCTTCAGGAAGCAATCCATTTACATGATCTTAGAGGAGCTTCTTGGATCAATCAATATTCTTTTCACATCATAATTGGCGATTCTGAGCGTTATCACCAATACGTCATTATATGGCTAGTGTATCTCGATCAGATCCTACTCGGAGAAAAAGATCATCTCGGTTGCAACCTCAATCTTCAATCTCTTGTTCCTGATTTTGGGGGACAATCATAACAGATACACTTCTCTCTCTTTCGCGGCTCTTTGGATGTATGCTCTTACAAAATTATTCATGACCATTTGTGGGTTTGTTGTTGTGTGGATTACATCTATCACACCTGCTGTTGTGGCCTGGTCCCTTTGAGGCTCGGTACTTCCACCAGTGGTTGTAGCACCATCCTCAATAAACTGGGTGAAATGCCCCACTTGGACTAGCTCTTCCAAATGTTATTTCGAAGATCAGCAATTCTCGATCATGTGACCTACATCCCAATGGTAGGAACACCTAAAATTAGGATTCCTCTGTGAAGGATCCCCTGTTAGCTTATTGGGCTACTTGAAATATGGTTTCCCCTTGATCAGAGATAATATTTTGTATATGAGCTCTTTAAACACTATATTGACCCCAATGAAAGTAGATTTTGGGGGAAACCCTTCCTTTTCTTCCTTCCTTCCTACTTCTCTATTTGGCTCAGTCTACTTGTCACGACTAAACTGCTTTCTATCGGGATGCTTCTTTCCCCGTCTCTGGATAAGTCATCATCGACTTTTGCGTATTTCTCGATTTTGGTAAGAGATTGATATAAAGTGTTTTCCTTTGGCAATCCAATTTTGAAGGATGCCACATCAATTTTGGGGTTACAAGTTTCAACTTCATTCATCATTTCCCGGTAATGATGAGCTTATTCTCTCAAAGTTTCATCGCTTCGCTTCTTCAATACAAGTAGAGCCCCGACATCTTTGGGTTGTTTGCTTCTTGTGATGAGCCAAGCTACGAATTTCTTGGCGAGATGAGCCCATCCATCTACCGAGCCCTTAGGCAAACAATTGAACCACTTCATGGCTGACTCCCCTAGTCTACTGGGGAAGATGGTGCAGAGCAGCGGCTCATTCCTCCGATAAATGGTCATAAGTTGCCTGTAATGTCTAATGTGGGAGGCTGGATCGATCTTTCCATCATATAACTTAAAGTTCAGGATGGTAAATTTACTCGGGATTTGCCCCCTTTAGATCCACATGGTGAAAGGTGAGGACTCTGTACCATCTCTATATTCTCCTATTACTCTCCTGGCTAGATCCCTAGCAGATTTTTGCTCTAGTCTTTTTAGGCTGGCGTTGTGCTCTTCAGTAATGAATTGCTTCTAGGAATCCTCCTCTTGCCTCTGAGGTCTTTTCTACTTATACTCATCTTCCTCGGCATTTTCTCTTCTATCTCACTTTTTCTTGGGACTCTCCCGTCGTCTTTCTTTGTTACGTTTCTCTCTCTTAGTCATTTCCTTCAATCTAGTTTTTAACTTTTCATTTTCTTTCATCAAATCCTTTTCCCTGGCATAGAATTTTTTAAACAATTTGTCATGCGCGTTGAGTTGGTCCTGCAGGGACTAAACCAACTTTGCCAGCGAGTGGTTCTCCCCCTCGGCATGGAGAGATTCACCACGGTTATTGTTTTGTTGATTATGCTGTCTAGATGGTATGAAGCTTGCTAAGGATAACTCGTCATCCTCACGGGTTTAGATGGGCTTTTATCCACATGCATCCTGATGTCGTTATTGGATGGAAGCGATACTTTGTAGTCTGGATCAAAATTCCCCAGGGCAAAACTACCTACAGGTGATCCGATGGCACTTCTTAATCTTGACATGGGCTTTTTGTTTCAATTGATGAAAATCTTCCCACAAAAAAGTGCCAAAAACTGGCAAACCTCTCACATGTATGAAGGATTAGTAGTACTTCTAGTAAGGATGTGCTTCTGAACTTGGCCACCTAGTTTTCTCTTTCCTGCAAAACCAACAAACTGCCTAAGATCGAAGTGCTTCGATCGAAGGCACTCTGATGCTTAAGTCAGTAATGGGATTGAAGGAATTGCAAAAAGACAAGGAGAGTTCAGCGTACCTTTTACCTTGGCTCCTTGTGCCTTTTATAGATCCCTATTCAGTTAGGGTTTCCATGATTCTTGATTCAAGGTGTCACACCTTCCTTCAATTAAGCGACTAAGTTTAGGAAGTTGCTGAGATCTCTCCAGCAATTCCTCCTGGCGAGCCTACAATTATGTCCATTTGTTTAACCAGAATGCCTGAGTTTTAGGCGTCTCTTCAGCTATTTGTTTAATGTTTGAAACAACTCGGTCATGATGAGGACTGACCTCTTCCCTTTATTCCCGGGCTCTTTGAACAGCTCAGCTTTGATCTGATGATGATATCTTTGTCACTTGACTGGTCCTTTCACCTTCACATGGGTTCATTTAATATAATTGCAAGTGTCAGTAAGGGAGCCACCCCCTTCAGGATCATTGCCAAGATGGTGGAAGATAATCCAAGGTGCTTGCATGATAAATTGTCTGAAGTGCTATGGGCGTACAAAACGTCTAATTAGTCAAGTATCGGTATCACGCAATTCAAGTTAACCTATGGACACAACGTGGTCTTACCTATGGAAATGACCCTGGAATCATTATTGGAACACGAGTCCCTAGATTTGTTGACATAGTGTATACACCGAATACAAAAAAAAAATTTATTTGTGAACCCTATCAGGCGGAATTAGTTTTTAGCTTTGATAGATCAATCAAGTCACAACACAAATGAAAACCTAATACAGATTGAACAATCGGTTCGATGGACCTCACAATCTTCTACTATATGTCCATAAATGCCAAAAACTCAAATATGGTGTGGGCTAAAATCCTCTAAATTTTCTCTCTTCCTCTTTCTCTTTGCCTCTTCTAAACGTGAATGTAAAAATAGAGCTAATAGAACTAGAAAAGGCATGTACATATAGGCTATAGTAGAGACCCTAAGGAGAAATAAGGAGCAGGCTTCCAATGGGCTTAGGAATTCTATGTCCAAACTAGAAAAGGCTTGTACATATAGGCTACAGTAGAGATCCTAAGGATAAATAAGGAGTGGGCTTCCAATAGGCCTAGGAATTCTATGTCCAACCCAAAACAAACATCATACAATCCATTAATAATAACTTAGTCCACTAAAAACTTATAATTGATCTCCCGGGCCTTATGTCAAAACTATATTTTGAGTTCCTTGTTATTATATGGTTAATAATATTTCCACATTTAATATTACAGATGTTCATCAATTAATTAAATTACTGATAATTATATTTAATCAATTTTTTTTTATCCTTGAGATCTTAGCCCTTAACTTATTTGTCATGTCAGATAATTAAATCTATCTATAGGGTTCGACATGAACAAAACTTATGAGCTTTCTCAAAATAATATCATTAACCCATTTAAATACCGGGACTTGGTTTTCTTTAATAATTAATTTTCATCATACAAATAATGTCATCTCTGAATTCACCGAGTTTGTTGACTTAAATATTAATCTCACTATTTGATGAATTAAAATAACAATTATTATATGCACGTGTCCATTAAATATATGAGGATTAAGAGCTCAAACAATTATAATAACCATGAAATATTTATTTTCTAACTTATTCATTAAAAAGATAATAACCTCAAAAATGGTCTTGTTCAATACACAAAGTGTACTAGTGCAACAATCCAATACATCAGACAGTCTCCTATAGCCAAGACAGACTACACTAAAAGATTGCTCTACAATCCTATTGATGGTGTGTCAAATTTCATCTAAGACTATGAACCTATACTCATATCATATACGAATCCGATAATCTGATCATTTATGCATAAGTTGAACTCTACACACCAGATTATCTATAATGTAAAATAAAAGACAAACATGTATACCATATATTTAATATAATGCAAATATTTTATCCACACAAATTCTCATTAAAATAGAAAATGATGAAATTTTATTAAATAATAAACTGAGCTTCGCTATAAAAAGCAAGTTTCTTCTAATATCAGGTGCATAAAGAAGATCTTTTAAAATTAAAACCCTTTCTCTATCAAAGCATAAATGTAAATCTACCACTAAAACTGCTGTCATTCTCGTAGCATTGCCCATATCTAGATAAATTTCCCCATCACTTAGCCGCCTAGTTTCCTGGAATCCTTGCAAGAATTTGTAGACATGATTATTGGTTATCATATCTACACACTAAGTACTAGTAGATAACACCACTAAACATGATTCAACAAATATTAAATGAGATTTACCTGGATTTTTCACTTTGTTGAGGTAGACTGGACATTGTTTCTTCTAGTGTTTTGACTGCTTCTGCCCTTAGGCTTTTTCACTATTCCTTGAGACCCTTAAACTTACTGAGGGCCAATAACTTGCTTTTGAGTCTTTTTCTGCTTCTTCTTGCCTTTCGATTTAGAAGTAGAACATTTCTCAATCACATAAGCATGAGGTTGCTGCTGAAAAAGATCTTTAGTTTCCTAAAGTTCATTAAAGAATTCTACCAGAGAATAAGAATTCTTATTCATATTGTAATGAAGACAAAACTACTTAAAAGACTCTGGCAAAGACTGGGGTATGATATCAACTTGAGTTTCCACATGAATCTCAGCTCCTAGGATCTCTAGTTCATTAAGAAGACTCATCATCTTCAAAACATGATCCTTTACTGTTGCTCCCTCAAACATGCTTGCATTCATCAAATATTTTACTTAGTAGCACAATTTTGATCCCCAAACATTTCTTTGAGGTTCATAATCATGTCTTAGGTGGTGGACATAGACTGATGCTGATTTTATAGTACACTTGGCATAGATGTCAAAATATAACACTGTGCCATCCCATCAGCATTTTTCCATCTCCGGTAAGCCATGACTTCCTTTTCGATTGCCCCTTCCCCATGTTCATCTGGACAAAGATTAGTGAATACAAATTTGTACTCCTCTACAGTCAACATAAAATCCAAGTTTCTTTTTCAGTCTATATAGTTTGGTCTAGTTAGTTTGTGTTCTTTAAGTATTATAAAAAAGAGGATTGAATGAACTTCCCATTTTAAAACCTAAAAAACACATAATTAAAAATTATGATGAGCAAAATAAAAACATTGAATTCAAATTTAAATTTGGTCCCCTCTACGAATTTCTAAATGAATTCGCTGGCACCTTGAATCATCGTGAATAACATGGATCGATAGGCATGTCTACTATCCATCATTTGTTTAGACATACCATTGTCTATTAACTTTACTCTCTAGCCACTATACTGTAACAAATAAAATTAAATAGTCGACTTTGCTTTAGTTCTATAAATAACAACAATGACTCAAATAGAGAAGATACTTCTATTTATAGTTAAGTGTAAACCATTACTTAATTTTGTCAATTGTTTCATAATGAACCCCTTCAGATGGAGAAATGAGCCCATTTTAGCAATTACCCAAAATTATCCTTTTAGGAAGTTTGTACTATTGACTTTGTAATTAATTTTATCCAATGGAAAGGAAGGCACTAAAGCCAACCCGCAAAATTAATTACATCACATACAAACTAATAATGGAGAGTGTGGGCTCTATATAAAATAAACTTCCTCTCCCACTTTGTTATATAATTACTATGTGAAGGTTATCAAAAAAATAAACTAAAATTGTATCTAATTTTTATTAATTTAAAATATATGGATGTTTGAAATATATATAAAGATACTGAGTTACCCCATCTTTATATGTAGTATATATACATGTAATAAATAAAATTTCAAATTCCCATAGCTATCCATATAAAATTGAGAATTTAATTTAATTTTCTAATTACACATACATATTTTGAACATCCCTATTTTAAATTAGATACTAGGCCATGACAAATAATCTAAACTGGTCAATTATCCATGTTGTCCACATATTAGGGTACCGTTAAGTAATTAACTACCCATACAATCAACGCACGAATAATAAAAATAGAGATCAACATAAGTAAGAAGCATGTTCCAAAAAAAAAAAACTTAAATAAGGAGACAATATAAACAAAGACTCCCAACTATTATGGTCATGTCATGTCTTCAGTTTCAATGCAATAAGGAGTTTGCAACAGTCCTTTGATGAATTTAGCTATCTCCATGTTGCGCTTAGTTGGAATTGTCTAGGATCAACCTACCTGGTTAGGTCACGGGGATCAACCTGCACGGTTAGGTTACGGGGATCCACTTGTCGGGTCAAGTGGTAGAGGCAGTGCCCCCAAAACATAAATGATTTCATAACATTTTTTTCTTCACAAAATCTATTTTCATTGTGAACAACTGCTTCAGAACAAACGTATTTGACAAGAAATTCCATACAAAAACAACAACAATAATATGATATATGACCCTATGCCTCCACGAGGGAGTTCACATACTACCATCAATATTACAACAAGAATAAACCATCATGTGAATCATTTACAATAATATTAACCACAATTATACCGTCGTGAGATCCAATCACATAAAAAGATAATAAAATTATGTAACCATAATAATGGGGACAAGAACATTGCAAAATAAAGATTAGCATAGTTCCACATTCTACCCATCATCCATGGTATACATCCACTCATTTTAATTGGAAAACATGGTTGTATTCAATCTATACGCGATATCAACGGATGCTTTTATACTACTTGTTGGAACGTGAGTACCAAGATCTGTTGACGACGAGCATAAAACAAGTACAAAAAAAATATATTTATTTGTTAACCCTATAAGGAAGAATTAGGGTTTACCTTTGATGGATCGATCTCGTCACAGAACAAACAAAAATCTGATGCAGATCAAACAATTGGCTCGATGGACCTCACGATCTTCTATCGTATGTCCTTTAAAGCCAAAAACTCGAATGACGTGTGGGTTGCAATCCACTGAATTTTCTCTTTTGCTCTCTCTCTCTCTCTCTCTTTCTCTCTTTATTTGTGTCTGCCTCTTCTAAATGTGAAGGTAAAACTATTGTTGAGAGAATCAGAAAGGTCGTGTATATATAGACTACAATAAAGACCCTAAAGAGAAATAAGGGTCGGACTTTCAATGAGACTAGGAATCCTATGTCCAATCTAGAACAAATGTCCTATGGTCCAATAAGTTAGTCCACTAAAAACTTATTATTGATCTCCTAGGCCTTGCCTCAAAATTATATTTCGTGTTTCTTGTTATTGTATACTTAATAATATTCACACCTTTAAGATTACAAATATCCGTCAATTAATTAAATTATTGACAATTATATTTAATTGACTTCTTTTTATCCTTAAGATCTTACCACTCAACTTATTTGTCACGTCGGATAATTAAATCCACTTATAGCATTTAACATGGACAAACTTATGAGTTTTCTCAAGAGAACATTATCAACCCATTTAAATACTGGGATATAGTTTCCTTTAATAAATAATTTTTTCCATACAAATAATGTTATCTCCTAATTCACCGACTTTGTCGACTCAAGATAAATCTCCCTCTTTGATAAATTAAAGTAACAATTATTATATGCACATGTCCATTACATATATTAGTATAAAGAGCTCCAACAATCATAATAATCTTGAGGTATTTATTTTCTTATTTAGTCAATAAAAAGATAATAACTTCAAAAATGGTTCTGTTCAATACAAAAAAATGTACTAGTGCAATAATTTGAAACATTAGATAGTCTCCTATAGCCAAGATAGACTATGCCAAAAGATTGCATTATAATCCTACTGATGGTGTGTCCTATATTTCCATTTAAAACTGTGAACTTTTACTCATATCATATAAGAATCTGATAATCTGATCCTCTGTACATAACCCGAACTTTACATAGCAGATTATTTATAATGTAAAATAAAAGACACACATGTATACCAATATTTAATATAATGCAAATATTTTATCCACACAGGTTCTCATTAAAATAGAAAATGATGAACTTTTATTAAATAATAAACTGAATTTTATTACAAACAACAAGCTTTTAGTATATAATTTTATCATTCCCTAAGGGTGGCTTTTTAACACATCCTAAATCCTGCCAAATACAATGAGGCCATGCTTATAGAACTTGAAGATTTAGATGAAGTTAGGCTAGGCGCACTAGACTACATTAAAGTGGAAAACCTAAGGGCCACCCGAGCATAAAACAAAAGGGTTAAAGAAAAAGCTTTTGTAGTTGGTGGACTTGGTGAGGAAGGCAAGATTGCCTTTGTCACTCAATGACCAAAAGTTTGGCAAATGGTATGCCAACTGAGAAGGTCTATTCGAAGTTGTGGACATAAAGAAGGTGGTATTTACCGCTTAAGGGATTTGGATGGAGAACTCCATAATTGGTCCATTAATGGACATTTCCTGAATGCCTATCGACCTACGGTCTGAGAGACCACAGATTGTGAAAAGGGCAACTAAAATGTAAACTATAAAACTCAAAAAAAATTAAAATTTTATTAAAAAAGCCAAAATAATTAGTCATTACGATACGAGTTAAAAACTTCAATTTTTTTAGAACTCGGATGACAAAACGGACCTTACCGTGGAATTGATATCACGAAATTTAGCTACTCAATTAATTTTTATTGAATTCCTAGATACTCAATTTTTTAACATTTTACGAGACGATCAGGTATCTCACGACTGGATTTTATTTGCGGAACCTGGGAAATAATTTAAAGTTATTTCAATAAAAATACACTAAACTTAACATGAGACAAGATTTATATAATTCGGGATAAAATTGGACCAATCAAAAAAGGAACGTGTGACGCATTATGGGCCAAGTGTTTGAGGGGTACAAAAAGGGAATGAAAATTAGATTTCTTCTCCCATTTTCACTTGCATTTCTAGAAATAGAGAAAGGGAGAGAAAAGAGAGAAAAACTCCGATCTACGACGAGCAAACCATCGGATTGCATCGGGCTAAGAATCAAAGTCGTTCTACACAACGAGACAGATAAAATCATACCAAAGATCATGAGTTTTGCCAAAATCTCAAAGACGGGAGTTTCAGGATAAAGCTTTGGAAGCTTGATTTGGAATTTTTTGGGTTTCTTCTACACGTGTATACACTACAAGAGGTAGGATACCTAGGTATTTTCAACCTAAGATTGTAGATGAAATGGGTAAGATGATTAGAGATGAATTATCTTGTTTGGCATACTCCTTGTGTAGTTAGAATATTACAAATGGGTACGAGAGTATGTTTAAACCAATTCTTGCATGATTTGGGTTTGATGTGATTGCTTGGTTTAAATTTCATGAAATGGATTGTTGGGCATGCTATGTATACTAAGTTTATGTTTGGCTAAATAAAAAAACTTTAGAATCATCAAGAAATAAATTTCTTCAAATAAAATACTAACGAAACATTTTTCATATAATGAGCTTTCTTTTTTTGGTTGGCTCCTTTTGTGTATCTCTTGTAAATATGGGTTATATCATTAGTTGACATTTTTTCAATAAAACCATACTTAAGTGAAAATAATGTTAACATTGTGAGTTTAAATATTTTTATGTTGAAGGTTGCCCCAGCTAAAAAAGTTGTTTGGCTCCACCCCTGGTACAATCTCATCTGTCGGGAAATATTGAGGCACCAATCACTATCATGTAGGGACTTTCCATTGAATATCTTTCCTGAATGCTACTTCTCGTAATGTCCTATAGAGCAGGCCTTAATGTTCAGCTGTTCTTAATAAGTTTCACCAACCTTCCTTTGAGATTCATTTATCGTTTTATTGATTCATTTTTGTACAATTTAGACTGGTCAGGATCTCAGATTAATTCTCCTCAATCTGCTGGGAAATAATAGGTCGTGTGTAAATATTGAGCAGAGGTCTATGTATGAGTTAATTTCTTTCAAACTATAACATTGATGAGTTAATAAAGAGGAAAATTTGATTACTCTTTCATTTTATTTTTTTGATAGGAATGTATTCTTTTATATCATGATGGTTCAACAAAAATAATTACATAGTTTAGTTTTCTTTCCATGGTATTTATTTGCTAATTCGTCCATTAACAAATGAAAGTACTTTTTGAAATAATTGTTTACAAAACATAATTTTTGTTTTTCTATTTTCAATTTAAAAAAATACTCTTTGAAAAATGCTAATCAAACATGCTTTTGTTTTTTCTCTTGCATTGAAGCAAAAAGCAAAAACTTCTGAATTTTGATTTTATTTTGCTTAAAAAAGTACTTCAAAAAAGCATTGCCAAATAAAGGCTAAAAATTACTTCAAAAAGTCATTTTGAGGCAATTTTATTTTGATCGGGCAGAAGTTATGCTGAGAAATTACAATGGATAAGTGTAGGATAAATTACGCTTTGATTCTCATAACTATGGGCTCCAATAAGTTTTCACTATTAATTGTTGAGTTTCTCACTTGTCCCCCCAACTACCTAAGTTGATTTCACACTACTCTAAAACCAGATGTGCTCAAGTTTTGGAAGAAAAAAAAAATACATATATTTAATGCAGCTCAGAAAAGTCGAATATCAGAAAGTTTGGGTCGGCTCTGGTTTCCATATTGTTGGCTTATGGATGCTGTTGGGATCCAAAAAATGCATTTGCCTACGAATTGGATCACCAGTGTTTAAAATTTTCATTGCCGCTTTTGCAGATCCAAAGCCCTCTTTTGTCCTTATAGAATGGAGTTCTAACAATAGAAATACAAAAACCCAAAGCCAGAGAGAGAGAGAGAGAGAGAGAGAGAGAGAGAGATCTACCAGCAGCTGTGTGCCGGGATTCATCCACTTATATAAGCATATTGCTTACAAGAAGTTAAAATACGCCAATATTCCACCTAATTTTTGGTGGCATATGTCCATGCTTGAGACAATTTTGGAAGCATATATCTACAATTAGGAGGGCCAAATTAAACCGTGAGCTTCCAATCAACTGGCGTAGCTACCAGCTAAGTAAGCTAAAGGTCCAACTATAGCAGCATTAATATAGGTGGCAGGTTCCGAATGACTGTAGTCCGTACGATCGTCGGAGAAGAAATCGTTCTGGTTCGGGCCTCCAACAATTGCTCCGGTTAAGATATTAGGGTTGGCATTTGCTGTGTAGAAGAATGGTTGAAAACCACCTTCACAGCCGAAGGATTGTGGATGAATGGCCAAAGATGGTAATGATGATCCTCTGTGGTGAATTCTTCTTGGATAATTTGTCCCATATCCTACCATGTAGGACATTTTCAATGGGTTCTCTCCTAAAATGTAATCCACCTGAAATTGCCACAGGTTACTCTTTTTTTTTTTTGGACAGTGCCACAGGTTAGTCTAACAATCAAAAAAATGAACAACAAAAACAGATGACAAACTGCAATAATATCCCCTAAAAAATGTTTTAATCTCACTTTGGTCCTTATTCTTTCAAATGTGCCTCCTCAATCCCTGAAGTTTCACATTGGTCACTTTTGTCTAACCAAAAAATGCAATTTACATTGACTAACAGGCATGGTCACATGAGATGCACATAGCTACACTCGAAAGACATTTTTTTGAACTGAAAGGACTCAAACTAACACAAATTGCAAACCAGAGGGTCCAAAGTGACCCCTCTAGTGTGATTTGTTAGACGCACCTAAACACCCCTGTTATTCAAGTTAAACTGCTGATTTCAGTTGGACCAAATGGATACAAATTGAAAATTTAGGAGACTAAAATGATATATATATATATATATATATATATATATATATGGTTCTGCTGCCAGAAATTGTAAAGGACAGGATTAAAATGATATAAATGAAAGAATGACGATTAAAATGACACAAAGTACATATTTGAAGGACTATTACTGTATTTTATCTAAAAACATGAAAAGAGTGAATTTGAATTGAGTCATGGTCAAATTTTCAATCCATAGAACCCTTTATACTCCAATTGGCTATAGTAGCATTTCCAGGTTCTTAACCCGAGTTGGAGCTTCACCTTCGTTCCCTCATGTAACTATGTAATGAAGTTCTTACCTATTCGAGAAAATCTATATAGATCAAGAAGATTTGATTATGTTCCTTACCTGTCTTTTGGCAAGGTCTCGTAGGTTCCTCGAGGTGATCAATACATTCCCACAGTTAAAGGTATGCTTTGTGGCTGTCATGTATTTTCCATAGGTATTAAGCAAGAACGTTATGGATGTCACGTACTGGAGATTACTTTCAGTTAGCTTGTATATCAGACCCCCTGCATTTGCACCAAGAAGACTACTATTATGTGATAGCAATCAGTTAATCACACGTAGTTTTGAATTTTAGAAAATCTCAAAGCTTGTATTCGGACAAAGCAGGCAACATTTTTTGGGAGATTTCTGCTAATTTTGATATTACAGAATTAAATTTCGACTTAGAGGCTATAAACAAAACCCATGACTGGATCTCAGCAATAAAATTGGAACTAATTAGTCTCACCTGGTGTATATTGTGTAGTGGAGGAAGGAGAGTTGGGAAGAATTCTGCAGATGAAGTTTTCAGCTTCTTGTTTGAATTGCTCGAAAGCGTTATCATTTCCCAGCAAATTTCTCTACAAAGAAAGTCATGATTCATAGTTTGCAAGTAGAGTAGAAAAATAGAAAATAAATTAAGATAGAGTTAGATAATATTATCCAACTCGATTTAAATTTCGAGAATGTCTAAAACCGAAGCTTCTATCATAGTTTATTTTCTTGTTTTACCCTTGATAGAAGGACGTAAGCACCAGCGAATTTGTTGTCCCAGCTAAAAATGTCTGTTGCATCATTCGGTCCCAACGATTTTATGAAATTGAAGTACGAAACATCGTTTGTTGCTCTAAACAACCATGCAGCTCCCCATAACAACTCATCCTGAACACACAAGGAAAATGGTTGAACAATCCTTATGGATAGGAAATATTGGGCTGGGCCACATGCAAGATGTTTGGAGCTTGTCACATGTTGTGGTCTGATGATAATTTCATACCTTTATGTTATCCTAATCCAAGGCCCTATGTCACATCAAGTTCTATGAGGATCAATAGACCCATTTTTATTTTTAGTTTTTCAACATAGTCAATCTTCAATTTTCAAATTTGTATATGTGTTCCTTAAATTTCATGCATTTGCATATAGTTTCATTTTAATAATTTTCAGTACTGCAATGCACAAATGCACGAGTGTAAATACCTCATAACCAGAATAAGAGCAATAAAAAGGGCAAACAGCAGAGCCTAGTGAATCACTGTAAGCTCCTCTATACTGCATTGCAAATTGCATAACTTTCTTTGCGGTTCTGAGTAACAAGGTCGAATATTTCGGATTGACCTTCCGAAAAACCATGGAAGCAGCAGCGAGTGCAGCAGCAGTTTCCCCTGCCACGTCGGAGCCTGGATTGCCTGGTGACACAGAATAAACACTCCGGACGGTGTCCATGTCCTCGGGCCTCTCCCAACACTTATGATCAACAGTAGGGTCCCCAACACCAACATAGAGCTTACCAGGGGTGGCTGTGGCACACTTGAGAAGGTAGTCGGTGGCCCAACGGATTGCAGCCCTTGCATCTTGCAATTGGGGACCCATTTTTTTGCCATACTCAAGTGTGCCCCATGATAGCATCGTAGTGGTGAAGGCCATTGGGAAGTTGAACTTTACGTTGTCTCCGGCGTCATAGTAGCCTCCGGTCAAATCCACCTGTTAACATACATTAGAGAGAAGTAATTCATTTATTTTTGAATACTTTCGATACCGGGTAGAAGTTTCAAACCACGGACCTTCAATTTAGAAGACTTCAGTGGTCCTAGAGAAGACAAGTCATCCATTACTTGCACTTTTTCTGTGTTTTTTTGGATAAATAGAATTTAGGCCTATAATTAGGAGGCTAATTCTTAACTATGAAATGAAATTGACAAATTACTATAATTTTAATAAGTTAGAATAAATGGATCGACTCATACGACCCTTTCAATGGCATGCAATAATTGCCATCTTAAAGTAATTATAAAAGGTAAAAATAAAGTTATTAGGGCTATCTCATGCTAAATGAAAAAAGACTTAATATTCAATCCAAGTAAAAAGCATGCACTTTTTTTTGGGTTCATGAACTTATAGCATTTAGACCTACAATTTGGACCAACAATTATTAACAAGGTCCACTGACTTACGATAAAATTAAAAGATATGAATGCAATTTTAACAAGTTCAAGTAACAAATAGATTGACCATATAACATGCAAACTAATGGTGCCTTAACCTAAGGACATACGTTAAAGGCACGGCTACTAAGAAAATGGTAAGAAAAATGAAACTAAATCTTAAACCCAACATACATGGGCTAGGGAACCGTCGGAAAGGCCGGAATTGGACCTCCAAGGCATCTGTTCGCCTGTTGGGAGTTTCCCTGATCTCTGCCCCTGAAAGAACAAGATGGACTTTACTAGGGCATCCCGGTAGTTGGGGTTCCCTTCGACAGTGTCCCAGAACAAGAATGTCAAAGAGAAGAAAATCAGGTAGAGGGAAACTCCACTACTCAATGCCATTATGCTTAACCAAAAGTAAATGGCTTGTTTAGTCAGTTTTTCGCAGTTGGTTTAACAATGACACGCCTTTATATAGGCTCGGGATTCCAATCACAATAACGCAAATTCAGGCTTTCCAATGAAGGGTCCTTTTATTTATTGTCAAGCAGTTTATACAAGTAATTGACAGTAAATTGGGTTTGATAAGAAACGTTATTCAGTTGACTTGAGATCGATCAATCAGCTATCAAGCAAGAAATCAAGCTAATAAGACAAAATGGATTCGAATCCCTCCGGTATGTTTTGCTTCATTTTTTCTCAATAGGAGTTCACTTATTATAAATTTGTATGAGATCCCTTTTATGTACAAAGTCTCATTGATAGTTAACAGGAATTTTTTTTTTTTTTTTTGATAAATCGTTAACAGAAATTTGACTGTAAACGATTTGATTCGAAAAAAGAGTTTTATATGCAATTTTTTAGAGATGTGTAAAACAGAATCCATTAGAAATTTTTTTTTTTTGGGGGGGACCTTTAGAGGTGAATGAACGTCTTGTGGTTCGAGTCAATGAGAAACCACCCTCCAAACACTTGATTAGACGGTTAACAAAAAAATGCAACAGTTACTTTGATAAAAAAGCCCTTTAAATACAAGATGAAAATAACTACAAGGATAATTTTCATGAACCATGATGCCATTACCCCCAATCAGGTAAGTGTAGATAGATTGTGTCGTTGTAGATGTCAACTATGAAAGTATTGTGAAATGTTACACTTATGTTAAAAGCTTAACCGACGCGGTCTCCATCAATCCTCATATTTTAGAACAATGGATAAGTGCTTAACAAAATAGAACAAATTATCATGCATGTTAAGGAAAATCTTCCAAATATAACGTTAGGAAGGAAAATACCACGAGTAGCAAAAATAAACGTCACAGGTAGGTCCATGTCCCAATATATATAACCTAATGTTTGGCATATTTTCTAATTGCATGTTTTGTTGTAAACAGATAATAATGGTTTAAAATTTCTTACCAAGTCCTTAAGTCACAAAACTTTTAGGAAATAATTTATTTTTGGTAGATAACTTTTATGAAATAAATTAAGGAAAAGTTTGTATGGCATAATTACACTTTGAATTTGTGAATTTCTATGCCCAGACATGATAGTTTTCATAACTTTTGTTTGTCAGAAGATATGATGGATTTGTTTTCTACTATAATCTACTAATTTGATGGGGAATAGGGTTGAAAAATTGTGCATTAGTTTCTCTGATTTAGCATTAATCTTAGTTGGGGCGGCCCGACACATATTGAGGTTTAAAGTGGTAAATTTAAATAAGGCATTTTGATTTTTTTAATACTAATGTAATTTTTTAAAAATAAGTTTCTTGCTAGCACATTCCTAATCAAATTATTGTATTGTCAAATTTTGCTATCATATTTTATAAATTACGAACATATATTTTTGTTTGATACTTGTAACAAATTTATCAAAAGATTTTTTTTTTTTTGAGGTACAATAGTTTTTTAATTTTTCTTATTTTTAAGTTTTTATATCCGAATGGTTGTCTATACTATATAATCAAAAATTATAATATAAAACATGACATGTTTTAATAAGTTTATCTGCGATCTCAAATAAACTCATGCAACAGCCACTAACATCAATCTCAAAACCATTCATATTGAATTTTCTCTCCCCAAAATCCATCTCTCCTTACTAGCATTGTATCATGTCTTTAGGCACGAGTTATCTCTAGTAAATACATATGATCAAAAAAGATTTATAATTAAAAAAAATAAGTTTCAATTTAAACAAAGCCCTAAAAATATAAAATATAAAATTTAATTTATTAGTGTTACGTTAAGAAATTAAATTTTGATTCTCTCTTGATCAAAGTTAGATTATCACTCTTGCCAGCAAAATTGAGTTGACTATTTTTAGGTAAGTTTGAAGATATGGATTTTGTGAAGCATTAGAATACAGGGAGAACTATAGATTTTAAATTTTGTGGGCTGATTTATGGATGAGTCTAGAACATTGAACATAAAATTTTCTCATTGGCCTTAAGTTTATAAAGTTCTTTTGACATTGACTTAGAATATTATGAGTTTAGAATTTATGCATCAATTATACCATAAATGAAATATGAAGTCTCTTTTATAATCGGGTCTAAAGGCCACACCTTTTTGCCTCTCCTATTGGGCCGCCCCTAATCTCGTCAGAATGTATGGACAATGCCATTTCCTTCGATAACGGGCAGAACCATAAATTTACATCTCGGTGGGCACAATTACTAATACAATTTAATGTTTTTTTCGATCAACAAAAATAAAATAATATGTTTACATTCATTGCATTATATTTGACAAATAGAAATCCATTAGACACAAAAGCCTCAAAAATAAATAATACACAAACAAAGAAAAATAACAAAAAGAGATTAATTACATCTTTTAACATTTGACAAACTATATTCCAAGTATTATCAATTGACATATCAAAATAGCAAAGTGGTTAAAGAAAAATTCAAGAAGTAGGCAAAGTAATACTATTGAAACACAACTAAAACTTATCAAACATAACAATCAGAAGGTTACGGAATGTTAGTTACATAAATTAGAGGAGAATTGCAAGTTCATACATATATAAAAGTATTTTGAAAATTTTGAGGGCAGGATATGTCCCCTACCCCCTTTAGTGGTTCAGCCACTGCCTAGGATCCAGAATCCAGATTCCTTTCAATATTTTTTTTCTTTCATGTAAGGGCATTTTTGATATTTTAGATAATATTTTTTTGTTAGGAATTGAGGTTTAATAACAGGGAGTATCAATGATGTTTAAATATAANTTTTTTTTCTTTCATGTAAGGGCATTTTTGATATTTTAGATAATATGTTTTTGTTAGGAATTGAGGTTTAATAACAGGGAGTATCAATGATGTTTAAATATAAACTAAAATAGGGTGTCAACAGTGTTTTTGATAATAGAAGCGGTGTCTTTGAATATATAATAAATTAAAAAAATGTAATTGAAAATTTTCCTATATAAAAGTACTAGTTATTCATCATGCTTGAAGGCACGAAGTAATAAAAAACAATTGTAAACATATTTGTATTCACATCTAAAATCAAATCACAAACATAAAATATAAATAAAGAAATTTAAGCATCGATTGTAGTAGGGATGAGCGGTAGTAATGGTACTGGGCGACAGTGGCGATGGTGGGAGACATTGATGGTTGTGGTAGGTAAGGCTACGACCGTGGTGGTGATAGCAGCCGTAGGTGGTGATGGTGATAGTGGTAGTGGGTTTTGAGTGATAATGATGGTAGTGATAGCCGTGGGTGGCAATGGTAGTGGTGATGAGTGTAGGTGGTGGTAGACGACAGTGATGGTGGTTAACAGTGGTGGTGGTGGGACGATGACGGTGGTGGTGGGTTGTGATGATAGTGGTGGTGGGCAACGATGGGTACTTTTAGGTGACATTATGATGGGGGTGGCGAATGCCGATAGTGGTAAGTATGGTGGGGGTAGGTGATAGTGGGTGGCTGCAGTGGTGGCTGAGAACAAATGATGGTGATTGGTGGTGGTAAGTGTGGTGGAGTAGGTGACAGTGGCTGGTGGCGATGGTGGGGGACGATGGGTGGTGGTGGAGTGCTAATGGTGATAGTGGGATGATGGTGGTAATAGTAATAAATATAAGAATAATATGACGATGGTGGTGTGTGGGGGCTATGGATGACGAAGATACCAATTAGTGGTGGGTGACGAGGGTGGCGGTGGCGGTGGNATGACCCCCATCTGTTGACAGGCCTGAAAGAGGAACAAAAGTCAAAAAAGACAAAGTGATCCAAATGAATTCAAGACAAAAAGAAACTCGACTTACTTACCACCAAGTTGTGTTGAATCACCCCTTGGAGAAGTTGATTGTCCCCGTAATACTCCATGACTGCTAGAGCGACGTCAGGAAAGTGAATTATAAAGCCGAACTCCATGACAGTATGGCCCCTCCTAGTAATAGCTCGAGCGGCCCACTCGACAGAAGCAAGGGGTGCCAGAGTGTCATGGTGTTGCTTAACTAGGTGCTCGGTGAAGGGATCGGGCCCCTGACTACGGTAATCCCTCTGCCACTTGTCAACCTGGTTCGAGGGAATGTCTTGGCACTGGTGTTAGTACTGGTCCCCCTGGGGGACCATTGGATCTTGAATTTGCTGATGTTGCCGTTGTTGTTGTAGTGGTGGTGGTGGTGGTAGAGGTAGTGGTGGAGCGATTTCAAATACTATTTTTTTTTTTAAAGTATTTATGAAAAATAATTGTTAAAAGTATTTTTAAAAAGTCACTCCAAACAAACCTTTAGGGCCCTATTTTTCTAATTAAATTTGAAGTGTTAATATTAGCCGTTAGATTAACTTTAAAATAAAATTTAAAGCGATCTCAACTACGAATATCAAAAATTATTTTATTTATCTTTTGAGATTTGAATTGTATGATTCTTTATTATATGAATTTTGAAAATTTTGAGTGCGGGCTATGCCCCTCTACTCCCTTCAGTGGTTCAGCCACTGCCTAGGATCTAGGATCCAGATTTCTTTCAACACTTTTTTTCTTTCATTTTTATTAACAAATAATCTACCTTGAGTGAGGGGTCAACTTATATAAAATGATCCACTTAATTGCACGGTAGGTGATTCACCAAGAAGAAAATTTGAGATAAAATATATTGGAGTGGGCCACACTCCCATTTTATATTTACTTAGAAATCAAATATCTTATTTGTCTCTATTTTTAAATTCATCGAGAAATAAACATGTATGCTAATTCATCTAGATTTTCATTTTTTGCAAGTGCTGCAAGTTTTGAAATAATAATAGCATGGTATCAAAAGTGACACTCTTAAATTTTAAATTTTCATTTATTTATAGGGTCGTTAAACGAACTGAACTAGTAGGGTTCAACTCATTCTAATATTTGTTGTATTCTAATACGAAACAAAATTTATAAAAAATGCAATTATTTCTTTTTCTTTTCAAGTCCGAGTTGCTCCTTTGGATCATATGAGTTCAGGTTTTTGTTAAAAATCAGTTTTTATCTTGTTTACTCTCTTTTTTCAGTTTAAATTTCAAACCCAATCTACCAACCCCAACTTCAAAATCAAAACCCGATTCCCAAATCAAGCCTTGAGTGGCTCATTTTCCAACAAAGCTCGAGTCCGAGCAAAAATTCAAGATCCATATTTGATATAAAACCAAATATATATCGATAAAAAAAAAAATTCTATAACCAAACCCAAGAACCATTTAAACTATGTAAGTCGAGGTTGAGCATTGTTTAAAATTCAAACACGTCGGTTCGAGTTGGTATGTGTTTGAGTTTTAAGTTTACTGAATTTTAATATGTCTGTAATTCGAAAATACACCAGACAGTTTTTATATGTTTTCTATAGAATTGATTAGTTTCTTGAAGTTGAATGCATGATAAACTTCTCTTACTCGTACAATTTTTTTGCTTCCAATTCCACAGACTATTAACTACAGTAAGATGTGTTCGATGGAACTCATAAATCCACATCAGGTGGTGCTGAGCATCATAGTATGATACGCCCTCATATGTAGGTGACAGACCAAACCAACACTTAAGTGGATATTTATATTGTTCCTCGTTTGTTCAGGTTATGCCCGACCAGTTCATGCAAAAGCCTCGTATATGGGTAAAGAGAGGCCTTAATTTTGGGACTTGTTTAGTTAGATTGACCAAAACGGAAAAAACGCAAAGCTAACGGCTACTTTTTTATTGTTTCGAAATTTGTTACAAGAAAGGCAAGGCGCGAATGACGCTCCTTAAGGGGTCCCTTAGATTGCGCTAAGAAATCGGCGCCAAAGTTTATAAATCATGAGATAGTGCGTGGGGTTAGAAGACCGATTGCTTTTCAGGGGTCTGTTGCTTTCATTTGATTCTCTTGGGATTACATTAATCTCCTTTCTACTCACACTTTACGACCAAGGCATTGATTCTATCTTTTGTAAATATTATTCCTTTTTCATTTTGGCTTCTTAATTTTTTTGCGGGTGTGATAACCAACCTTTCCCAATTTCAAGCAACAAAGTTAGCATTGTTTAATCTAAAGGCACAAACCTGACGAAACAGATGAATTTGCCCGACTAGTTTAGGTGGAGTTAGTTTATGTTACCCCCAGAGAAATGAAAGGAATCAGTGAATTGTAGTTAAAACAAATATTTAAGGGAGAATAATGGAGAAGATGAAGGATGAATAGAGCGCAACGAAACCTTTAGAACTTGTGTATATATAGATTTCTAAGGGGGGCAATAATCCATTGCTAACAACTGTTTAGAAAAGTTTCTATTTTCACCTAAAAACATAATTTCACGAGATAACGAGACGTACAATGACAAATTTCAACTTCACAGCCTAAGAGGCCATGAAAATATAAGTAAGGACTAGCATGGTAGGACATATTGCGAACCTACGAATGGGACGTTGGTGTGAATTTCTATAATATGACTAAATTACTTAATGAGATTCTGGACTGATATTAAACTTGCAAATATATTAAACAAAAACACATAAATATGTTTATGTAATTAAGAGCGAAACAGTAATACATAAATTGTAATAAATAAAATTGATCCGATTTAAAATCAAGAACGGAGATTAAACTTTATAGATCAAAGCTAGTGTTTGACACTGTATCCTTAAGACAAATTTTGCCCCAACACTAGTGCTAGTGGAAATCCTGACGTCTGCCACACTGGTGCTAGTAGAAATCTTGTCGTAGGGATTCTCTGTCACGGTACCGGAGTCTTCGTCTTTCTTTGGGTTTCTCCTAGTGAAAGTTTTTGCCGTTTCTTTTTCATATTTTTTGTCCCATAGTGATTTGTGCAGTTTGTGTTTGTTTATGAATCGTTATCTCTCTGGTTTTTTGTTTGTCTCTATAGGCCTTGTGTTTTGACTTTGTTGCCTAGTGCTTACTCTATCGACACTGTTTCTATCTATTGCGTTTTTCTTTGAGTTCTAATGGATGAATATATGGGAAAGTTGTCTGAGGAGGAAAGTGTGGAGGTGAATATCTTTGGAGGAGATTATGGTAATTTGAATAAGATGGGGAAGCTATGTCTACTTGGGAGAGTTTTTACAAAGAAGTAGATTAATAAGAATGGCACAAAAAACACCATGAAATGGTATGGAATTTGGGTAGTGTGGAATTTAAAGAGATTGGTTTTAATATTTTCTTATTCCATTTTAGGAGTTATTCACATAAAAAGAGGGTGTTAGAAGGGATATCATGGTCCTTTGACAATCAATTGGTGATGGTAAGGGAGTATGAAGGTAACGTCCAACCTTCGAATATCCAGTTAGCGCAATGCCTGTTTTGGATTCATGTTAATAATCTCCCTCTGAACTGCATGATTCCGTCTACTAGGAAAATCATAGAGGAAAGATTAGGGAATTATATGGAGACGGAATTAACTGTGACACCCTTAGATCTGGGGGTCCCGTTGACCACCGTCAACCTACAGAAATATCCGTGAGTGCCGCATAATCTGACATCACGTAATATTATCCCTTTACCTGAGATTTTAACTCACACGTGTAACCCGTGTTCTTTCAATTAATTAATCCAACCAAGGTTCAATATACTCCAATACATCTCATTTAATGTCCATTTGTATCTTTAAAACCAAGGAACCAAAGTCCAAAGGTATATCACTTTAGTTTTAAAATTTGAAAATTTTGGAAAAGCGTACCGGTACGGTTTGCCCTCTGGACAAACAATATCGGTACGTCGTACTGGTACGCTCTGTTTTCTGGACCATACGGTACCGGTACACAGTACCGATACACTCTATCCAGTTTTGTCCGTTTCACCTGTTTTTCATGTCCAATCCATTCTAAACCAATCCAATATCATTTAAAAAATATATAATGATGTTTATCGCATAAAACTTGATATTTACAATTTTTATTACAAACCATTTACATGATTACATAGAAAAATGGAAATTAAACCTAAGTTTTACAAAAACTTGTCTCCAAAAGCCACAAATCGGTTTTTCTTCACTCTCGAAGCCCCAAGTGCGAGTCTTTCACTGGTGTTAACCCCGCACCTGAAATGTGTTCCTGCCTAGAGCGAGCCAACGCCCAGTAGAATATTTCTTACAGAGGCTACTCTCCACCTAAATGCATATGCAATGGTCTCATGCAACAATCACAAACATAATTTCATTTCATCTAAGATCATGCTATTCAAGATGAAATTCCTGCATGCCATGTCATGATATGAGATGAGACTCAGTCATGCATTTCTTTTGCCCAAGCCTACTCCGGCTTCTACAACACTATGCAATGCATGTGTGTAAAACATTTATCTTTGATGAAATACATCCAAAGATCATTTTGAAACAAAACTCATGTGTTCATAAAAATCAATTCATTTTTGGATGTTTCCCATCAAACGAATTATTTATATAACCAAAACCATGTGTCTTTATTTGGGTAGTGGACTTTTAGTGTTGCACTGCCGACTCCACACACCGATACACTTTTTTTTGGACTTGCATCGTCGAAAGTGTATAAACCAGTAGCCGTGCCTTGCACCCGAGGGGGGGATCTATCCCTTATTGTTGTATCCGACACATGTTTTTCATGTATGCAACTGTGCGACTTAGTAGGATATTCAACCCCACTTTACCGAGCCCACCCATCAAACACCAAGTATGGTGATTAATCCAACCATGCACACACACACCCATACTCATGGCCATGGATGTATTTTTTCCGTGCAAATGTAATGTAATGCACCATTACTTAATTAATGTCATGCTCTTATGTAATGCATGCCAATGAGCCAACTTAAACCACACATCTCAACATGTGTCATGACAATTTATATCACATCTATATAATTGCCAAATTTCATTATCATGTCAATACATCAACTAACATATATCAACATTTATATTCCCAACACAAATCTCAAGTATGACATTACACAATCTCATGCAAATCACACTTAATCGCAAGGCATAATATAAACATGTAACATGCCCACATAAACCAATTTTTTCAAAGGATTACACAAGTAACTCCCACATATTAAATTCAAGCTAAAAGTTGGCCTAAGTCATTTCTACACCCTTTTCCCTCATTTCTGTAACAATAAACAAGTGGTATACATATTCTACACATATAACCATTTCATAAAAACATCTTAGGGTAGAAGTGAACCAAAGTAGCAGAACCCCTACCTCTTGGAGCTTAAAAGAAAGGGAGAAAGCTTCAAGAATACCTCCCAAGCCTCAAAACTCTTGATTTAACAAAATCTCCTCTTTGGATCTTCGGTGAAATTTCTCGTTCTTGGTACGTACGTATAGCCCTCGTCACATAGATCAACTTTATCTCTTGGTCCGACGGATTCCGACCGATGGAACTCCAGAAATCGAAGGAGGAAGCTTGAAAAAATTGATTTTTCCCTCTTCTCTCTCTTTTCTCTCTTCCAACGTGTGGTGTGCTGAACAAGGGGTGAGAAATATCTAATTTTTTAGATATTTCGCCCTATTTATACCTTTTAATTGTGCGGTCCACATTGCCCCGCACGTTTATCACTTTTGGGTTCGTTTTTAACCTGAAACGACTTAATTAAATTCTGGTTTCAGTTCAAATTAATTTTATTTGAACTTTCACTCAATTATAAAGAAATTTAATAATTTCCATTTTTTGGGGACCTTTGAAAGTCTATTCATCACCCAATTGTCTTGAAAAACGTATAAAATTCGACTATCTTAGAATTCAACAAAAATTGACATGGCAGCTCAATTCCGCGATACGAATCCAACGGTGAAGTCCATTGATCCATCTGAGCTCTATAAAAATATGCATTTTAAACCCGCATATTTATGACAAATTACTATTTTACCCTTTTTCGAAAAAAGTTTAAATTTTTCTGGGGTTTACATTAACACCATGGGGATTGGGTGGGAAATATTCCTACGAATTAGAGTCAACATTGAGGTATCCAAACCTTTGCTGAGAGGCATGACATTGAAAAGTGGGGGAGTTGTGCCATCCATAAGTTATTTTAAGTATGAGAGGTTACCAAATTTCTACTACTATTATGGTCGTCTGGGACAAGGGGGAGAGAGATGTGAGGTGCAGTTGGAAGGAAGTGAGTCCTTTGATAAATTAATGCCACAATTTGGACCGTGGTTGCGGGTGGTGGGATAGAAAGGTAGGTCGGGAATGAATACACAAAGACAAAATTCTTAGTCCGTTGGAGATGGTGTTGAAAATTCTAGCCAAGGGAGGTTCAACGGAGATTCTTTGCCTAAGGAAATTCTTGATGTTTCACTAGTGGAGAAGGGGGAGACAATAGTTTAAGGTAGGAGATCCCAAATTGTAAGAAGGATGCTGGAGTCCCCTAGTCTAAGGGGAATCTAAAGATGAATATGTCACGCCCTTAAAACCGGGGTCCTTTGTCAACCCGTTGATCACCCATTAACCTGCAGAATACTCGTGGATACCATGTAACTCGATATCACACCATTTTGCCCCATTTACCGAGATTCATAATTTAACAAAATTCGGGTAGAGTCTCCTTTGTATGGGGAGCTCTACCCAAAAACACAACCTGTGCAATCATATAACATTAATCACACCGGGTCCATTTATCAATACTCATATAATAACATGCAATGTTACATTAAAATAGTCCATATGAGTTCGATTACAATTCTTTTACATACATTACATCCCCAAAAACATAGCGAATGTTTTACAAAAGTATAGTTTTTCAAAACGTGAATTAAAAGCCGCAAGTCGGCTTTTCTTCATCCTTGAGGCCCCAAGTGAGAGCCTTCCACTGGTATGTGCCTTGCACCTAAAATGTTGTCCCCATAAAGGGTGAGCCATGCTCAATAAGATAACTCCTAAAGAGGCTACTCCCCAACCTAGATGCATATGAAATGTCACATGCAACATTTAACAAGTAACAACCATCCCAAACAAGAATTTGCAATTCAATGTTGGAATTCTGTCATGCCATGCCATGAAATGAGATGAGACTCACTCATGCACTTTAACCCGAGCCCTCACCGGCTCCTATAACATAATGCAATGCCAATGTGTAATAAACCCGACATTGATGTTATGCATTCGAAGACATTTTTGTATGAAACAAAATCATGTGTCTTTGTTGGGTAGCGGAGTTTTGTTGTCGCACCGCTGATTCAACACATCGATACACTTTTTTGGACTTGCACAGACGGAAGTGTATAAACTAGTAACTAGGTCTTGCACCCGAGGGAGTATCTATCCCTTCTTGCTATACCCGACACAAGTTTTTCATGCAACCTATGCGACCCTGTTAAACCTTGGTCCAACTACATTGAGTCCACTTGCCAACCACCAAGGATGGTATTTGATCTGACAACAAGCACACACACCCACACTCATGCTCATGCCCATGAATATGATGCGTCCGTGCATATGCAATATAATGAGCAATTGCGACATCAATATCATATCTATATGTGATGAATGCCATATGGATTATTTCTATCACATTTCAACACATATCATGGATAATTACATCCTAAGCAAATAATTTGCATAATTCACCCCAACGCCAATATATTATAAACACATATCAACATTTGCATTTCCAATTGTAATTCATATCATAAGCATATGATTTCACTTTACCATATCATCTAAGCATGTTATCACATAAAATGCCCAAATTTATCACATCACTCAAAAAAAAAAAAAAATCCAGATTATGTGATTTTCACATTCCCAATTATCAAAACTTCTAAGAAATCGCAAACTAGAAATTTCTAATTACCAGTTCACACTAGAATTGAATCTACCCATTTCCATTAAACCAACTACAATAGGCAATTGTTAAAATACACAAAACAGCTCACCCGTTTCATATATTCATCTTAGGTTGGAAATAAATCTAGTTAGGATGAAAATCCAACCTCTTGAAGCATAAAATCAACGTAGGGAGCTTCAAGAATTCAACCCAAGCTCTAATCCAAGCTTTTTCCAAAATTTTATTTTTTGAACCTTTGGTGAAAGCCTTCATTTTTGGTATGGTTGTGTAGCCCTCGTTGAGGAGATCGACTTTAATACTTGGCCCAAAGAATTTCGACTAGTAAAACTTCGTAGATTTGAGAGAGAATGTTGGAATTCTCTGTTGTTCCTCTCTTCTTCTTCTTCCAAGGTTAAACCCAAGAAAACAAGTAGAGTTTTCTAAAAAATCAGATTTTAGTTCTTATCTATACACTTTAACGCTTGGTCCACGTTGCACCACACGCCCCCTTTTTCCTGGGTCCATTTTTGCTCCAAAAAGATTAAATTTCGCTCCAATTCATGTTCAAATATTTTTATTTCAACTTACTTTAAATTATTTTCTAAATTTTAAAATTTTATTAAAAAATTTATTTTTGGTTCACCCGAAACCCGACTGGCTTGTAAAACGTGAAAAATTCGACTATCTCGAAATTGGATGAAATTTATCTGGGTAACTAGATTTCGTGAGACGAATCCAATAGTAAGATCCTTTTCATCATCTGAGCTCTAGAGAAATACAAGTTTGCAACTCGTACAGTAGTGACAAATTATCGTTTTGCCCTTTTTCGTAAAAAGTTCAAATTTTTACAAGTTTTTCATTCTTCCTCCCTTAAAAGAATTTTATCCCCAAAATTTACACACACACATGCACATTCAACCACATGCATATGCAACAGTCATATAATACTAAATGACTATAAGAATGTACCTCCATCCTTGAATAAGAAAGGATAACTGGTACGTATAGTGTCCTCACGCTTCCATGTCGTCTCCTCCACTCCTTGGTGCTTTCACAACACCTTCACTAGCCTCATGGTCTTGCCTCGCAAAATCTGCTCTTGGTTATCCATGATACGCACCGTTCCCTCCTCGAGGTCCCATCAGCATCAACAATCAACTTACCCCAATGCACCACATGTGTCAAATTTGGAGTATACTTCCGGAGCATAGAGACATGGAACACCGCATGAACACCTAATAAATTTGGCTGCAATGCCAACTGATAAGCAACTGTGTCAATCCTCTCAAGTACCTCAAAGGGCTCGATATACCTCGACGATAATTTTTTCCGCTTGTCGAACCTAACCACTCCTTTCTTAGGCAAGATGTGATGGATCGAGGCTTCAAGGAATTAAGCCACATTTTTGCCTTATCTCGTAGGGAAAAAGGNACAATTTTTTCCGCTTGTTGAACCTAACCACTCCTTTCTTAGGCAAGATGTGATGGATCGAGGCTTCAAGGAATTAAGCCACATTTTTGCCTTATCTCGTAGGGAAAAAGGGAACAATTTTAGCCTAGCTATGTCTTCCATTCCATGATTGGTGAAGAATGTTCCAACTATTTCTTCCAAATCCTTTATATGCAAGTAGGGGTTTTCCTTTTCCATTCCGTGGAAAATGGGAAGTAGTTGCAACATCCCTCGCTTAACTACGAAGAGGTGGGCTTGGACCGGCAAGAGGATGCATGAGGGTATGGTGCTTCGTGTAGGTTAAAGGTAATCCCTCATTAGCCTTGTCGGAGGCTCAATGTGCATGTTGTTTTCTTCATCACGGGAGAAAAAAATTGCATTTGTGGATTGGGCATTCTAGGTTATTGTCCTCCCCCTCCCCATTGCATGTTTGGATTGGCACCTATATTATCAAAATTATCACCCGCATCCATGGGTAAGTCTTGGTCAGTGTTCATATTGGGACCCAAGGATTGTCTAACTAGTTGATTTTGTTCGTCCCATCCCCACATATAACAAAACTATCTACAATTAAAATGTACACAAACAAAAGTATATACAAGGATCAACGTACCTCAACCCATGATGAACATCACGAGACTTACCTCTATTGTCCAGAAATCACCTTCTTGATTTGACACTTGCCTTCCCTGATAACGGTGCCAAAGATGTTTGGTTATTTCCATTGTAGTATATCCTAACCTCCGAACATGATCCCTCAATGTATGTATGGTCTATGTGTGGAGGGGAATGTCACTCTCCCTTGGAATGATGTCAAAAGAAAAGGTAGCGGAATGGTGGATGAATGAAATGTATGTGTGTGTGTGAACAAAAATGCTACCCAAGCGCAGAGAGACTTTTGCTTGTCGTGTTTTACTTGGAATCATATTCCAATGTCATCTCTTCAGGGAAGGAGGTCAATCGTGTTGAAGGTGATTTTTGTGCAAAGAGGAAAAAATGTAAAATCTTTTGTTGGTTGAAGTTTGGGTTGTGATTGTTTTGTGATGAAAATGAAATGGAAAACAACTGTTGGCTAAATCTGAAGGCTTCACTCCAATGGAAATACCAAGTCAAGTCGAATCTTTCCCACAATAGAGCATAGATCCACGATTGATTCGTGGGAAGCTAGGGCCAAGATGGAAGTGAGGATCCAAGCATAATCCATGACAAGTCTACGGGATATCAAAGACTCACAATCCTATCCACCCTCAACCCAGTCAAACCGAACCATCGTGCTCTGAGAGGAGAAAAGAAAATGAGTTGAAATGACATACCCAAGTGGAGGTCTCCCTCGGATTAGCCAACTAAAAAGCTTAGCTACTCATGCTTAAGGTAAAGACAACAATGTAATGAGAGGACATTATAAAGAAATTAGGATTGGCGCTATATTAATGCAAGAAAACATAAACTAAAGGAGAGTGCATTGAATACCCATTTTAAAACTAAGAAATGAAAAACCTACCTCTTGAAGAATAAAATCAACGTAGGGAGCTTCAACAATTCAACCTAAGCTCCAATCCAAGCTTTTTCCTAAATTTCATTTTTCAAACCTTCAGTGAAAGCCTTCATTTTTGGTATGGTTACGTAGCCCTTGTCGAGGAGATCGACTTTAATACTTGGTCCGAAGAATTCTGACCGGCGAAACTCTATAGATTTGAGAGAGAATGTTGGAATTCTCTCTTTTTCCTATCTTCTTCTTCTAAGGTTAAACCCAGCAGAAAACCAGTAGAGAGTTTTCTAAAAAATCAGATTTTAGTCCTTATCTATACACTTTACCACTTGGTCCATGTCGTGCCATACGCCCCCTTTTTCCCGGGTCTATTTTCACCCCGAAACGATTAAATTTTACTCTGATTCAAGTTCAAATATTTTTATTTCAACTTGCTTTAAATTATTTTCCAGCTTTTAAAATTTTATTAAAAAATTTATTTTTGGGTCACTCGAGACCCAACTGCCTCGTAAAACGTAAAAAATTTAACTATCTCAAAATTTGATAAAATTTATCTAGGTAACTAGATTTCACGAAAAAAATTCAATAGTGAGGTCCGTTTTGTCATCTGATCTCTACAGAAATATGGGTTTTCAACTCGCACTGTAGTAACAAATTACCGTTTTGCCCTTTTCAAGAAAAGTTTAAATTTTCTCGGGTTTTACAGAATATNTAACTATCTCAAAATTTGATAAAATTTATCTAGGTAACTAGATTTCACAAAAAAAATTCAATAGTGAGGTCCGTTTTGTCATCTGATCTCTACAGAAATATGGGTTTTCAACTCGCACTGTAGTAACAAATTACCGTTTTGCCCTTTTCAAGAAAAGTTTAAATTTTCTCGGGTTTTACAGAATATGGGAAGTGCATCTCTTGGAATAGCACCTTGTCCTCAATTGCCAACTGGTTGTTCTTTTAAAGATTTCGTGTTCCAACAAAATGCGGGAAACAACTATTATTCGGGTTATAGGCATAGGTTTTTATTTTGAGTGAGCTTATNGAGTTTTACAGAATATGGGAAGTGCATCTCTTGGAATAGTACCTTGTCCTCAATTGCCAACTGGTTGTTCTTTTAAAGATTTCGTGTTCCAACAAAATGAGGGAAACAACTATTATTCGGGTTATAGGCATAGGTTTTTATTTTGAGTGAGCTTATTTTTAAAAGCACAAACCCATAGCCTAATAAAAGGGTTAAATCTAGTGATTCAAATCCAAAGCGAGGGTTGGACCATGAATTAAGGTTAGTAGAAATTCTAATACATAAGAATTTTCAGTCCACTGTTACTGATTCAACGATAGATAAAGGAAATAGAGCGGCGGTGGAGGAAGCAACAAAAATCCCTAAAGTTAAAAAGAGAGTGCCAAGAAGAGGAGAAATAAGGGTTAAAGTAGCAGTAGGATCATCATCGGTGCTGGGTAAGAGGAAAAATGAAAATAGGGAGGACATTCGAGATGACATAGAGGTGGAGGAGTTACCAATACTGAAAAACAAGGTGAGATCACTAACAGTAATACAAGAATGTCTCCTACCCCTAATGATCCAAAAGCAGGCTCTAGTTTCCAGTCCTGCCTATCATCATGAAAATTTTGAGTTGGAACTGCCAAGGGATTGGGCATCCTCAGACAGGTCATACACTTCACGATGTTGTGAAGACCCAAAAGCATGATTTTGTTTTCTTGATGGAGATGAAGTGTAAAACAATGTTCATTGATTGGCTAAAAATGTAGTGGGGGTATGAATGGGGTGTCTGTGGACGCGATTGGGAAGGTGGACAGTTTGGATCTATTGTGGTAGAAAAATCAAATTGTTTCCCTTCAAAGTTTTACAAAAAGACATATTGATGTGATAATCGATATGGGTGAAGAAAGTGAGTGGAGGTTTGCAGGTTTTTATGGTGAACTAGATGTATCTCAAAAGAGGGAATCTTGGGAGTTACTACAATATTTAGGAACTATCTCAAATTTTCCATGGCTATGTCAAGGTGATTTCAATGAGATTTTAATCCAAGGTGAGAAAAAGTTATGGAATAGAAGGGCAAATTGGCAAATATGGGATTATAGAGAAGTTTTAGATAGGTGCGCTTTAAAGGATTTGGGATTTGTGGGTTATCCTTTTACTTGGTGGTGTAATAACAGACCACATCTGAATACCGTATGGGAGAGACTTGACTGATACTGTGCAAATTTAGTTTGGTGTGCTCTTTTTCTAGCCGTCACAGTGATTTATAGTTTTAGTCATGTTTCCGATCATTATATAGTGGTGTTGGATATGGAATCAAGATTCATGTAAAGAGGGAGAACTGGGTGGAAAAGAAATTTAGGTTGAAGCATGTTGGGTGAAAAGAAAGGATGTTCAATAGGTAATTCGAAAGGCTTGGCAACCAGTTGTGGGTAATGGCGTGTTCCAGAGGGTTTGTAATAATATTCAGAATTGCCGAGTAGGGCAATTAAAATGGAGAAATGAGAGCGTGGGTAATGTAATAAATAGATTGCAAGGTTTGAAAGCTAAACTGACATCTCTAAAGGAGGACGTATTGATAGGGGATAACTATGAAATGGCGAGGTAGGTAAAAGAAGAGCTGGATGGTCCCTTTGGTATGGAGGAAGAATATTTGAGACAACGGTCGAGATTCAGTGGCTTAAGGAGGGGGATCGTAACATCGTGTTCTTTCATGCAAGTGCCAATCAGAGGTAAAAAAAAAAGGATAAGTATGTTAAGGAATGAACAGGGAGAATGGTGTGAAAGTAGAATGGATGTGGAAGCGATGGTAGTGGCTTATTTACAAAAACTGTTTTCCTTAAGTAGACCACACAAAGAAGAGATAGAAATAGTGTTGAATGAAGTAGAGCACAAAGTGACAGAGGAGATGAATGCTAGACTGCTAGTGAGATTTCCCCCTGATGAGGTATTTCATGCTTTATTCCAAATGTATCCCACTAAGTCTCCTGGTCCAGATGGTATGCCCCCTCTCTTTTTTCAAAAGTACTGGAATGTCATAGGGGTGGATTTCATTTTTTGTGTGTTGAGTTTTTTAAATGGTGGTCGTTTTCTCTCAAAAATTAAATATACCCATATAGTCTTGATTTCGAAATCCCCCAATCTTGGGAGTATGACCCAATTTTGCGCCATTAGTTTGTGTACTATCCTCTACAAACTGGTGGCCAAGGTTTTGGCTAATCGGCTTGAATTGGTCCTCCCAACTATTATTTCTAAAAAATCAAATCGCATTCATTCCTGGTAGATTGATAACAGATAATGTGTTAATAGCTTTTGAATTAAACTACTACTTGAAATGTAAAAGTTGGGGTAAATTTGGGCATATTTCATTGAAGCTAGACATGAGTAAAGCTTATGATAGTGTAGAATGGGGGTTCTTAGAAGGAATTATGGAAAAGTTGGGTTTTAATAATAGGTGGATATCTCTGGTAATGAAATATGTGTCTACGGTGTCCTTTTCACTTATGCTTAAAAATGAGCCAGCTGGATTTGTCTCACCTGAGAGGGGTATCCATCAAGGGGACCCTCTATCACCTTAATTGTTCACCCTTTGTGCAGAAGGGTTGTTGGCAATGGTGAATGTAGCAACAAGGGAGAGGAGAATTAAAGGTGTCTCAATTGGAAGAGGGTGCCCAAAAATTTCTCACTTGTTGTTTACAAATGAAAACCTTCTATTTCTAAATGCCATTGACCATGAAGCTAGAGTAGTGAAATAGATTCTCCAGGCCTATGAATTGGCTTTAGGTCATCAAACAAATATTCAGAAGTTGGCCATGGTCTGTAACAAGAATACTACTGTAGAGAAAGTGGTAAAGATCCAAGGAATTTTAGGTGTCACACCCCAAAAAACGGGGGTCCTTAATTTAACAAAATTCGGGCAGAGTCTTTTTTGTATAGGGAGTTCCAACCAAAACACAACCTGTGCATCGTACAATCACATAACCCATCCAAGGTCCAATATACAACATTGACCACACCGGGTCCATTTATCCATACTCATATAATAACATGCAAAGTTACATTAAAAATAGTCCATAACAGTTCGATTACAATTCTTTTACATATATTACATGCCCAAAAACTAACTTTGCAAATGTTTT
Source organism: Ilex paraguariensis (assembly GCA_963454935.2). NCBI lineage: Eukaryota > Viridiplantae > Streptophyta > Magnoliopsida > Aquifoliales > Aquifoliaceae > Ilex > Ilex paraguariensis. The sequence continues at coordinate 1,200,628 of CAUOFW020000947.1, read as the reverse complement.
ACAAAAGCATTGTTTTTCACAATAGTTGTACAAAAAATGAATTAAAAGCCACAAGTTGGCTTTTCTTCATCCTTGAGGCCCCAAGTGAGAGCCTTCCACCAGAGTGTACCCCGCATCTGAAATGTCGTCCTCATAAAGGGTGAGTCATACTCAATATGGTAACTCCTAAAGAGGCTACTCCCCAACCTAGTTGCATATGAAATTTCACATGCAACATTTAAGAAACAACAACCATCTCAAACAAGAATATGCAATTCAATGTTGAAATTCTACTATGTCTTTCCATGAAATGAGATGAGACTCACTCATGCACTTTAACCTGAGCCTCACCGACTCCCACAACACAATGTAATGCCAATGTGTAATAAATTCGCCATTGATGTTATGCATCCGATGACACTTTTGTATGAAACAAAATCATGTATCTTTGTTGGGTATCGGATTTTGGAATCACACAGCAGGCTCCGCACGCCATTACAATTTTTCAGAATTTCACAATAGGGGAGTGTATGAACCAAGTAGCCGGGTTTTTCACCTTAGGGAGTATCTAGCCCTTCTTACTATACCCCACATAATTTTTTCATGCAACCCATGTGACTCTATTGAAAGTTGGTCCAACTATACCGAGTCCATTTGTCAACCACCAATGATGGTGTTTGACCTAATAACAAACACACACACCCACACTCATGCCTCCTGCCTATGAATGTGATTCCTCCGTGCATATGCAATGTAATGAGCAATTGCAATATCAATATCATATTCATATGTAATGAATGCCATATGGATTTTTTCTACCACATTTCAACACATGTCATGGATAATTATATCCTAAGCAAATAATTTTCATAATTCATCCCAATGCCAATATATCATAAGCACATATCAACATTTGCATTTTCAATTGTAATTCATAGCATAAGCATATGATTTCACTTTACCACATCATCCAAGAATGATATCACATCATCTCATGCAATTAACACACTTTATTTCACATAGGCATTTTATCAAATNAGCATAAGCATATGATTTCAATTTACCACATCATCCAAGAATGATATCACATCATCTCATGCAATTAACACACTTTATTTCACATAGGCATTTTATCAAATACCTTCAAGGCACCAAATCATGTAATCATATAAAATGCCCATTTTTATCACATAATCCAAAAAAAAATTAGAATAAATGATTTTCACATACCCAATTATCAAAACTTTCAAGAAATCACAAACTAGCAATTTCTAATTACCAATTCACACTAGAATTGAGCCTACCAATTTTCATTAAACCAACTATAATAGGCAAGTGTTAAAATACACAAAATAGCCCACTCATTTCATATTTTCATCCTAGGTTGGAAATAAAGCTAGTTAGGATGAAAATCCTACATCTTGAAGCGTAAAATCAATGTAGAAAACCTCCAAGAACTTAATCCCAAGCTCAAACCCAAGCTTCCCCCAAAATCTCGTTTTTGAATCTTCGGTGAAATTCTTCGTTTTTGGTATGATTGTGTAGCTCTCATTGAGGAGATCGACTTTAATACTTGGCCCGAAGAAATAAAATTTTAGAATTTTTTATTTTTTATTTTTTGAGGTCACCCGACACCGTCGCCTTGAAAAATGTTAAAAATTTAATTATCTTAGAATTAGACAAAAATTATTTGGGTAACTAGATTTCATGAGATGAATCTTAAAATTTTAGAATTTTTTTATTTTTTATTTTTTGAGGTCACCCGACACCCGTCGCCTTGAAAAATGTGAAAAATTTAATTATCTCAGAATTAGACAAAAATTATTTGGGTAGCTAGATTTCATAAGATGAATCCAACTGTGAGATCCGTTTCATCATCCGAGCTCTAGAAAAATATGGGTTTTTAACTCGCACTGTAGTGATAAATTACCGTTTTGCCCTTTTTCATAAAAAGTTCAAATTTTATCGAGTTTTACANTGAGATGAATCCAACTGTGAGATCCGTTTCATCATCCGAGCTCTAGAAAAATATGGGTTTTTAACTCGCACTGTAGTTATAAATTACCGTTTTGCCCTTTTTCATAAAAAGTTCAAATTTTATCGAGTTTTACATTAGGTGTTCAACTTGTCCAGGAGCATGAAAAATATTTGGGCCAACCCACCATTGTTGGCCAGTCAAAAAGAGAGATTTTTAGCTATATTAGGAAAAGAGAGAATGGAGTAAGCTACAAGGGTGGAAAGGGCAATTTTTATTGTCCACAGGTAAAGAAGTTTTGATTAAAGTTGTGATACAATCAATTCCTACTTATGCGATGGGGTGTTTTAAGCTCCAAGATTATCTATGTGCGGAGCTAGAATCCATGACAACTAATTTTTGGTGGGGGCGGTGAGATGGGGAGAGGAAAATACATTGGGTGAGGAGGAAGAAAATGTGTAGGAGTAAATCAAGCGGAGGGGTGGGTTTCGACCTGGCTCATTTAGCTAAGCAAGCATGGTGCCTGATTTAGGATAGACACACTCTATTGTATAAAGTTATGAGAGCAAGATATTTTCCTTCATCTACATACTTGGAGGCTAAGTTAGGCCATCAACCTTCTTTTTCTTGGCGTAGCATTCTTTAAGTTTGTAAGGTCATAGTTGTGGGGTCCAGATGGAAAATAGGAAATGGGAAAAGGACAAAGACTTGGGGAGATTGATGGGTGCCCATGCCAAATAATTGCAGAATTGTCACTCCGATGAATGGCTTTACAGAGGAGTCAACCGTGAGCGAACTAATTGATCTTGTGCAACATAGATGGAGATCCCAGTTAGTTGGCCAACTTTTTCTTCCCCATGAAGCCTCTGCTATCAAAGCCATACCGTTGGGTCATCCCATAGCGAAATATACACTGATATGGAATTATAATCAAATGGGTATATTTACGGTCAAAAGTGCTTATTATGTCACAATGGAGCAAAGTTTAGCTAATGCTCAACAAACTAACCAGGCTGTGCCATCAAATCCACCTTCACCACAACCTCAATCCCAACAGCCATACCCACCTTACCAACCCCCACACAAAAGAAGCCTGGAAGATATCATGAATCAGTTCATTCAAAGTCAGATAAATTTTAGTACTTAATCTACTCAGGCATTCAATGATTTAAAGGCCCAAACATCACAAACCATTAATGATATCAAAAGTTATATAGCTAAGTTGACCCAGTCTTTGAGCACAACGGTGAAGGAAAAATTCTCATCTCAACCTAAACTTCCACAAGGTCAAACTTATGCTAATGTTTCATCATCTAATTCCTCTTAAGGCCAAGTCCAAGTAGTTACCACATTAAGGAGTGGAAGTAACTGACAAGACCATCATAGCCAAAACCCTTGAACTAGTGGCTGAGTCAATCCCTATAAATGAATCAGTTGAGTCTAAACCTACTGTTTAAAAGAATTGCCAGATGAAAAAGAAAAATTAAATTTTGTCCCTTTACCTTTTCCTCAACGAGTCAAGAAACCTCAACCATTGAACAATTATACTGAATTTTTTAAGTTGTTTAAGCAAATGAATATTAACATCCCTCTGTTGGATGCAATCATGCAACTCCCATCATATGCCAAATTTTTGAAAGACCTTTTCACATTAAAAAGAATGATCTATGTACATAAAAGAACATTTTTGACTAAACAAGCTAGTGCTATCATTCAACATAAGGCACTAATGAAGTACAAGGATCCTGGGAGTCCCTAAGTCCCATGCATAATTGAAAACTTCAGGATTGAGCAAGCGTTGCTTGATCTTGGAGCGAATGTCAATTTATTCCCATATATAGTCTATGAGCAGTTACGGCTGGGTGATTTGAAATCCACAAATGTCACATTGTAGTTGGCTAACTATTCTGCGAAAATTTCATGAGAATGTTCTTGTTCAAGTTGATAAATTCTATTTTCTTGTGGATTTTATTATTTTGGATACACAACCCATTTTGCATGTCAATACACAAATTCCTGTCATTTTGAGTGACCATTTCTTGCTACATTTCTTGCTTTGATTAATTGTAGGAATGGAATCATGAAACTTTCATTTGGTAACGTGACATTGGAATTAAATGTGTTTGATATTGCTAAGTAGCTCAGGGAGGAAGAAGATTTGCAAGAAGTGAATTACATTGAGTCATTGATTCAGAGTCTGTTTAAAAATATTTGCAGTAGAAAGGAAAGAGATTCACATGAATTGTTTGAGTCTGTAAATGTGAATAAGTCTGTAAATAGTTTTGAGTCTATTGTAAACATGTCCACTATTGGAACATGGATTCCAAAATTTGAAGAGTTATCACCTAGTGGAACAAAGTCTGTTGAATCTAGTATCACAGCTCCCAAGCCACAGTTGAAATCTCTTCTAGCTTACTTAAAATATAGCTTATTGGGGGAGGATGAAAGTTATCCAGTGGTGATATCATCGATGTGCAATTGGTTGGGTAGTAGCCTATATTAAGGGAATACGTTCTCTTCTTTGTACTCATTATATATACATAGAAGAGGACTCTAAACCTTCTTGACAGCCACAACGTAGTGTAAACCCTTATCTTAAGGAATTTTCAGGACTGAAGTACTTAAACTATTAGATGCAGGAATCATATATCTCATCTCTAATAGTAAATGGGCCAGTCCTACACAAGTAGTACACACTTCAGTATAGTGTTACAGTAGTGGGAAATCAAGAAAATAAATTGGTCCCTATGCGTACAATCACCGGTTGACGTATTTGTATTGACTATTGGAAGTTAAATTCTCTTACTAGGAAAGACCAATTTTCTCTACCATTTATGGACCAAGTTCTTGAGAGGATAGCTGGAAATGTATTTTATTATTTTTCTGATGTGTACTCTTGCTACAAATAGATTGAAATAACAATTGATGACTTGGAAAATCTAGCTACTTTTCATTGTTGTATGTTTAGTATTTTTAGTGACATGGTAGAGTGATTTTTAGAAGTCTTTATGGATGATTTTTTCTGTCTATGGTGATTCATTTGAATTGTATATAGAAAATCTTGAAAAAGTCCTTGGTGTGAGAAGACAAATCTGATTTTGAATTGAGAAAAATATCATGTCCTAGTCACACAAGGCATTGTCTTAGGTCATGTTGTTTTTGTTGAGGGAAAGGTGATAAGTCTAAAATTGATTTGATAGAAAATCTCCCTCCACTAAAGATTGTAAAACATGTTCGATCATTCCTAGGTCATGCAGGGTTCTACAGGAGATTCATAAAAGATTTTAGTTTAATACCCAGACCAATGTGTAATCCTCTATGTCAGGATGTGTTTGATTGGAGTGATGCCTGTCAAAAAGCTTTTGATACACTTAAATGCATGCTTATTTCTGCATTGATGCTCCTGACTGATCTTTGTCTTTTGAACTTATGTGTGATGCTAGTGATTTTGTTGTAGGAGCAATTTTAGGACAAAGGAAAGATAAGATACCTTTTGTGATTTACTATGCAAGTAAAATTTTGAATGATGCGCAAATGAATTATTTCACAACAAAAAAAGAATTTCTTGTTGTAGTATTCATTTTAGATAAATTCAAACCATATTTAGTTGGATCCTCAATTGTCGTGTTTAATAATCATGCAACTTTGAAGTACCTGCTCACAAAGAAGGATGCCAAACCATTCCTCCTCTGATGGATACTTTTACTCTAGAAGTTTGATCTCAATATCAAAGACCAAAAATGAGTCAAGAATGTGGTGGCCGATCATTTGTCAAGGCTGAATTATGACGAAAAGGAGGAACCACTACCGATCAAGGAAACTTTTCTAGATGAGCAACTTGTTACAATAACTGAGGTACTATGGTATGCAGATATTGTCGATTATTTGGCTACAACTACCATTCATTTTCAATATACCTTGACCGATAAGCAAAAAATTTAGAGAGTTACGCAATTTCTATTGGAAAGATCCCTATGTATTCAAATACTACAAGGAATAGATCATAAGACGTTGTGTACCCGACCATAAAATTGGTCAGGTTATTTCTTTTTGGTATTCTGAAGCCTGTGGTGGGCTTTTTTCTTCAAAGAAAACTACTGCTAAAATTTTGTAGTGTGGATTTTACTAGCCCATTCTTTTTAAAGATGTACATGTTTTTTTGTCTAAACTATGACCGATGTCAAAGGTTGGGAAGTATTTCAAAAAGAAACATGATGCTCTTAAACTCTATTTTGATTATTGAAATTTTTGATTGCTAGGGCATTGATTTTATGGGACCATTCCCTCCCTCATTTGGAAATCTGTACATTTTGGTTGTTATTGATTATGTTTCCAAATAGGTTGAGACAATTTCATGTCAAAAAAATGATCACCGCATTGTGGCCAGATTTTTAAAAGAAAATATTTTGTCCCGATTTGAAATTCCTCGAGCTATTATTAGTGATTAGGTTGCACATTTTTGAAATGAACCTTTTGAAAACATATTAAAAAAATATTTGATTTCATATAAAGTTTATGCAGGAGAAGCGAGCTGCGATTTTTTATGATAGCAAAGAATCCCAAATAAGAATGATGAATGTAATGACTGTAGGTGTCAAATGATAATGAATTTTGGTTATTTATAGATAGAATGGTGTCTATTCTTGACAGCCACAATGAAAACAAACTAACCCAATAAACACCATGCAACCCATAAAACATTATTTTAGTCTGCCTAATAATGAATAGACACAACAAATTTTGGACCAAAGGGAAGTTTAAATTTGACCTAGTGCAAATTTTGAATTTCCAATGACAAAAATTTCCCCAAAAAAAAAAACGGCCAAAAATTAAAAAACGGGTTAAGATTTTTTTAGACCCAATTTGAGAAACATTTTTTTTTCCAAAAAATTAAAGTTGGATCTAAGCACACACACACTCCTACCCAAATCTGAGCTTGGTCTAGTCGGGGCGGGCTACAGTGTTCTATTGTGATGTCAAACCCAAACCCATGTAGGTCATCACTCCTCCACAAAATTGCAGTGCCTTGGGGGCATAACTCAGAGAGCATATTTGAGATATATATGCTCATATAAAGTTTCTTGCTCAACCAATGTGGGATTGGGGTCAAATCTCACATTGTCCCAACCTCTATTTTCACATTCAAGTGGTCACTTTGGAGTCTATTTTTTCATTCACTTCTTACTTGATTTGAGCAAGTGAATATACTACATTGTTATCCTTACAAAGTAGAACACGAACCCATGAAAAATTTACTCAAAAGGATGTGTGGATCCCACTTTAATTTAGACTTAAAGTACACCAAAAATCAATTTTTAATTCCAAAAACTGTTTTAGTCCAACAATCTCCAACATGAATGAAAAATTGGTAAATGTTAATGTTGACACACTATAAAGAGTACATCTTGAAAAGATCCCGCATTGAGATAGGTAGCTTTTAAACTATTCAGTTGTCTGAACTATTCAGTTGTTTGATAAATAAGATAGAATAGACTTCACACAATCTCTTCCCAATACAATTGGGTCTCATGATTGTGTTCATTTCGGCATTGAACAACTCTTCATTTTCATGAGTCATTAGAGAATTTAGCCTTTACAAATTGTTATAGAAATGATCCATTTACACCCATATAGTGACTCCTATTAAGAATATCCTGTCATATCCCACTCAGATTTCTAAGATATAGGAGTCATTAAAAACATAGATTACCCTAATAAACTCTACATACATCACTAGTTTATCAGAGATGATCACCTTAGTGTTTTTTTTGAATCACACATAATTTGGTTGTCCCTCTGCACCTAGAGCTTGGGATCTNTAAAGATGTACATGTTTTTTTGTCTAAACTATGACCGATGTCAAAGGTTGGGAAGTATTTCAAAAAGAAACATGATGCTCTTAAACTCTATTTTGATTATTGAAATTTTTGATTGCTAGGGCATTGATTTTATGGGACCATTCCCTCCCTCATTTGGAAATCTGTACATTTTGGTTGTTATTGATTATGTTTCCAAATAGGTTGAGACAATTTCATGTCAAAAAAATGATCACCGCATTGTGGCCAGATTTTTAAAAGAAAATATTTTGTCCCGATTTGAAATTCCTCGAGCTATTATTAGTGATTAGGTTGCACATTTTTGAAATGAACCTTTTGAAAACATATTAAAAAAATATTTGATTTCATATAAAGTTTATGCAGGAGAAGCGAGCTGCGATTTTTTATGATAGCAAAGAATCCCAAATAAGAATGATGAATGTAATGACTGTAGGTGTCAAATGATAATGAATTTTGGTTATTTATAGATAGAATGGTGTCTATTCTTGACAGCCACAATGAAAACAAACTAACCCAATAAACACCATGCAACCCATAAAACATTATTTTAGTCTGCCTAATAATGAATAGACACAACAAATTTTGGACCAAAGGGAAGTTTAAATTTGACCTAGTGCAAATTTTGAATTTCCAATGACAAAAATTTCCCCAAAAAAAAAAACGGCCAAAAATTAAAAAACGGGTTAAGATTTTTTTAGACCCAATTTGAGAAACATTTTTTTTTCCAAAAAATTAAAGTTGGATCTAAGCACACACACACTCCTACCCAAATCTGAGCTTGGTCTAGTCGGGGCGGGCTACAGTGTTCTATTGTGATGTCAAACCCAAACCCATGTAGGTCATCACTCCTCCACAAAATTGCAGTGCCTTGGGGGCATAACTCAGAGAGCATATTTGAGATATATATGCTCATATAAAGTTTCTTGCTCAACCAATGTGGGATTGGGGTCAAATCTCACATTGTCCCAACCTCTATTTTCACATTCAAGTGGTCACTTTGGAGTCTATTTTTTCATTCACTTCTTACTTGATTTGAGCAAGTGAATATACTACATTGTTATCCTTACAAAGTAGAACACGAACCCATGAAAAATTTACTCAAAAGGATGTGTGGATCCCACTTTAATTTAGACTTAAAGTACACCAAAAATCAATTTTTAATTCCAAAAACTGTTTTAGTCCAACAATCTCCAACATGAATGAAAAATTGGTAAATGTTAATGTTGACACACTATAAAGAGTACATCTTGAAAAGATCCCGCATTGAGATAGGTAGCTTTTAAACTATTCAGTTGTCTGAACTATTCAGTTGTTTGATAAATAAGATAGAATAGACTTCACACAATCTCTTCCCAATACAATTGGGTCTCATGATTGTGTTCATTTCGGCATTGAACAACTCTTCATTTTCATGAGTCATTAGAGAATTTAGCCTTTACAAATTGTTATAGAAATGATCCATTTACACCCATATAGTGACTCCTATTAAGAATATCCTGTCATATCCCACTCAGATTTCTAAGATATAGGAGTCATTAAAAACATAGATTACCCTAATAAACTCTACATACATCACTAGTTTATCAGAGATGATCACCTTAGTGTTTTTTTTGAATCACACATAATTTGGTTGTCCCTCTGCACCTAGAGCTTGGGATCTTCAGTCAACTAGGGTGGGTAAACTATGTTGCTCCTTGATATGCAATTTACTTGCTCTCTCGTCAAAATTTTAGTAAACAAATCTGCTATATTTTCCTTCAACTTTAGATAATCAATATAAATAATTCCATTGAGAATAATTGTCTAACGGTATTATGCCTATGAAAAATATGTGTAGACTTACCATTCTACATATCACTATGTGCCCTTTCAATTATAGATTGGCTATTGCAATATATACAAATTGTAGGCACAAATTTTGGCGATATTGGTATATCCTTTAGAAATTGGAGAAGCCACTCAGCTTCCTATCCTGCTTTATCTTGGATCAGGCAATACACTTTTGCTTAGAGGATTTTCAAGATACAGCTGCACCACCAAGTGTAAAAACATAATCCTTTGTGGAATTTTATACTTTGTATCAGACATCCAGATAGCATTATTATACCTTTCAACAACTGGATATTTTGTATAGAGTGAAATTCAAAATTTAGGGTTCATCTTAAATATCTAAGAATGTTGGTAATTTCCTTTCAATGGTTTACTCCCGGATTACTTGTGTATCTACTCAATTTATTGATTGAGTATGTTACTGTAAATGTGATGCCCTAATTTCTTGGGGGTTCTAATTAATCCATTGGTCACCCATCAACCCACAGAATAACCTGTAATACCGCTTAACCTGATAACACATAGTGATACCCAATCACCAAACCGGGTCCCAATCATTAACAAAATTCGAGTAGAGTTTCTTTTGTAAGGGGAGCTCTACCCATCACACCCAATTTGTGCAATCCTTACCATTGACCACACTGGGTCCCAATCATTAATATTCAGTCATATATCATTGAATACAACCTATAACCATCATCTATGCATACATTCATTCATAAAAGAATAAATATCAAAAGAGTCTCATATACATGCCTTAATTAAAATACAGGTTTTTTTTAAAGAAATTTATATAAGGCCAATGTAAATGGAAACAAAAACTACAATATCAAAATGAGAGCCACAGCCCGGCTCTGTCCTCAAAGTGGGACCAAGTTAGGGCCTCCAGCAGATGTCTGTCCGGTACCTAAAATATATTCCCATAAAGGGTGAATCACGTTTAATAGGATATCTCCTATGGAGATCACCTCCCAAGCCACATACATATAAAATGTCACATGCAACAATATGTAACACATCTATTCAAAATTATACATTTCATAAATGAATGCTACGATTCCATGCCATGCGATAAGATGAGAACTCATGTATGCAAAGCAACATCGAGCCCCCACCGACTCCCACAATACATGCTATGTCAAGCATATGAATCTGGGAATTCCAATCCTCCGCCATTGATGTTAGACATCCAATGACTATTTTATAAAAATCTATGTCTTTTTGGAGTAGGTATTTATGGACTTCTACTAATTGTCACCCAAATGGCACGAAATTTATGGACTTACACCGACGGTTTCGCATACACCAACATACTTAATGGCTCAATACCGATGGGAGTGTATATAAAAAACTATCGGGTGTTGCACATGAGGGAGAATCTAGCCCTTCTTGCTAACCCTAACACTCTTTTCAATGCAACTTGTGCGACTCAGCCAGACCTAGGTTCAACTTTTCAAAGCCCATGCCAACCCACTAAGAATGGTGTTTGATTAAAAACATGCACACACACACACAACCCATCTGTGGATATGTAGATGTAATAAACAATTGAAAATCATATTATCATGCTCATCATATCATAAAACATATAATAAACATGTCTATTTTTCACAAATATTTTCAAGCACGTCATCTATGATTTCAATCCAAATAACATAGTTGAACCCTAAGCATTTCATCAAAATACTTAGTCGGCATAAAATGTAAACACATAACATACCCAAACAAGCCATTCCATCAAACCCAAACACCTTACTACCAGTAGGTCATGCCTCTCCTACCAGTAGGTTTACATTTTCGAAACCAAACCTAAATCAAGTTAGAAATGGTTTTTAACATGATCATACACTCATTTCCCATATCCTAGATACACCAGGCGTGAGCTAGCATTTGAGATTCCACCTTTATAGCTTACCCATTTCATATCGCAGTTATAGGTTGAAAGTAAACCTAGAAAGGTGGAACTTGATTAACCCTAAAAAGTGTAAATCAACTAGGGTTTAGGGTTAGCTGTGTGCGTAAACTAGGATAAAATAATTAATTTATAAAGCATTAGGGTTAATGCGTAGTTTGTACATTTTGCATGGTTTCAAGCAAAAATACAGAAGTTCAAGAGGATTAAAGTGTAACGGCTAAATGAAGAAGGGGAGGCAAGAATAATTCACAAATCAACAAGTCAACCAAAGAGGCTGCCATGCATGGAAAAACTAGAGGATCTCCACCGTTCGGACGGTGATGGTGGCATCTTGATTGTCCTTAAATAGCCTCACTTCTCTCTCGTCTCTCATTGGTCCATTTTAGCAACAAATACATCCTATTGGTTAACCTGTGTGTCTGCTGCCTTACTCCCTTCTTTCGGTTCCTATAAATAGCTCCTTCTAGCCATTTCTCAGGAGAATTCATTGGAGTTCAATCTAGTGCAAGAAAGACGAAATGACAGAAAGAAAAGAAGAGCAAAGCCTTGCCATAATCACTTCTTAGCTAAAATTTTATCTACCTCTAAATTTCTGTTTATCCTTTCTACTTGGAGGTTTGAACCTCTCCCATTTTTATGCCCTAGTTTGCAATAAGAGTGACAATGTTTCAGTTATTCCTCAGGGAAGGAGATTTGTGTATTTTGTTTTTGGTTGTAATGAGATCATCCCACTCCTGTTACTCGTCTATAACAATAAGACGTGAGTAGTCCGTTTATACTCTTTGGTGAAGGGTGAATACATGTATGATACTGTTTAAGTTATGGAAATGCCAATGTTTTATTTATGCGTTAATGTTTATACCTCCCTTAATTGATAGATGATTACTATATAATATGTTCATGATTATGAACACTGAGTAGAGATTAATTCTGTATACCAAACTATCTATAATTATTATGCACTTAATGTATGATACAATAATGTACGCAGTTGGGCTTTATGTAATAGTCAGGAGATTGGTTATAGATGGGTTAAANTAAACACTGAGTAGAGATTAATTCTGTATACCAAACTATCTATAATTATTATGCACTTAATGTATGATACAATGATGTACGCAGTTGGGCTTTATGTAATAGTCAGGAGATTGGTTATAGATGGGTTAAATCTCGCCATAGTCTGTGCTTTTGATTCAATGCATAAACCGAAACTCTATCTTCATTTAATCATCAACCTGCCGATTGAACAGCTAGAGTTAACCTTTTGAATGGTTCACCTTCGGGTTTACTAGAATTATTTGATTGTTGCATGGTACATAGACCTTTTGGATAACCTAATCAGTTGTTGTGATATGGTTTAGTTATACATCAAACCTACCGATTCCAGTAAAATGGGAGTTAATTATTGTAAGGTGGCATTTTTCTATATGAAGAGTGTAATATATGTTGGATCCCTGCACTGAAGAGTACCTTTTTATCATTGTTATTTAAAGTTTTAGTTAAGTGTTTATTTGATAGTTCTAGGCTCACATCGCAAGCTGTTTTGTTGCACATTACACAAATGACAATTTTACCGTTTTCTATTTTGAATACCAACAATTTGCTCATTGTGGGTTCAACCTCGGACATAACCGAAAAATATTATAATTTGAATATTTATACTTGTATGTATGACATAAATTAGGTCAAATCAAGCTTTTTGGTGATTCTTAGTGGACGAGTTTTGTCTCGTGAAGGTTTCCCGTGAAGCTACCTACAAATTTTAGTAGTTAGGAATTCATGATTCATATTTTTCATAAGTAAAATTAATATTAATATTCCATCTGTTTAGTCAAGATATTTCCTTCTCTAAACACTATAAGAGTAACACATGTTAGTTGTAATATTATCTATATATTTTTATAAAAACTTGTGTGTGTATGTAATGATTTCTTTATTTTCAAAAATCACTTGAGAAATATTACCCTCTTTCCTAGTAGTTGTGATGTCAATCCTTCCCTGAAATATACTCAGCAAAAAGAACACATCTGTTATAGTGACTGTTCTCACAATCTACATGTGATTGGAATATATGTAACAAAGCAAATAATTTCACATGTAGTTAATTGAAAAAACGGTTAGTTGAATAAAATAGAATTTGACATAATCTCATGAAAGAATATTAACACTATATTAAATATATTATTAACAATTTCCTTTTTAGAATTGATAGAACTTATACAAATATATACTTTCTAGAATCAAAAAGGACTTTATTGGGGTTGTAATGTGGCCATGGATTTAAGGTTTATGAAACGAAGTCATTGGATTTCAAATGCTATCTTTTAGCATTGTGGCACACCTCATTCTATTTTTCTAGGTCTTCACATGTTTCTTTTTTTTTTCTTTTTCATTTTTCACTTTCTTGGTTTTTTTTTTCATGTCTCTTTCTTTTGCTTTTCTGTTTTTTCGTATCCTGCTGATTTAGACAAGGGTGCAAGAAAATTAGATAGCAAAGGTAAGTTAATATATTTTTATCTGGCTTGTGTATTTTTTTGGGTTTTAAAAGAAATGAATTTATTTTCAGGCTCAATCATGGTTGACTAAGGATATAATTTTGTAAAAGAAATGGTCAAGGCACAAGATTTAATCAAAGATGGCCTAAGATCATTTTCCATAAATCATATGTATGTACCCTTTCTACATGAAAGTTAAGGATAGTGCTAATAATACAATTTAACAAGTGCTAATCAAAACAAAGTTAATGAGATGATTCAAAGAAAGTTTACCGCTGAATCGAAGATTGGTATTTGAGTAGATGAAGAGTATCCCTCCAAGAAAGTTTAGTTCAAAATCTACAATAGGTTTTACATCTCCACTATATATGCAAAGAGTGTAATATTTCACAAGATTTTTAACAATAAAGAAATCTAATTGTGCTTTTAAGACTAAGTTTAAACAAAAATATTAAGATAATAGACAACTACAATATGAAAATTCCGCGTGATCAGATTAAGAATGTTTCTACAAAACATAGGAATATTAACCTAATTTCACTGTGATTCAAATGAACTCATCTTCCTAACTTTAGCAAAAATAAACTTAAACACACATTAGTTCAAAACAAACAAGTTTAAAACACACATAAATTCAAGACAAATAAGTCTAACGCAAATAAGTGCAAAACACAAATTNATTCACATGAACTCATCTTCCTAACTTTAGCAAAAATAAACTTAAACACACATTAGTTCAAAACAAACAAGTTTAAAACACACATAAATTCAAGACAAATAAGTCTAACGCAAATAAGTGCAAAACACAAATTAAAGTTCAAGTGTAAAAGTGCATAATTAAAAAGCTGAGTGAAAGATAGCAGAGTTTTTCATTAGAATCTTTAGTTTTTTCTTCTAGGAAGTAGATGGGCCTCCTCCAAAACGTTCTCTCAATAGCCTCTAGATTTCAATTTGGTTTTGTTCATAATCCTCCATACATTTGTTGAATATACGGGAGATTGTTCGATTGCATAGTGTACCCGTATCTATAGTATCGGATCAGGATCCCAGGTTCACGGCTCATTTTTGGGAGAGTTTCCAGTGAGCTATGGGGACACAATTGATGATGATCACTGCTTTTCATCCCAGACGGACTGTCAGTCTGAGAGGACAATACAGACGTTAGAGGACATGCTACGGGCATGTGTCTTAGATCTCAAGGGTTGCTGAGAAGATCACTTACCCTTGGTAGAGTTCGCCTACAACAATAGTTACCAGGCGAGCATTCAGATGGCACCCTATGAGGCACTTTATGGGAGGCCATGTCGTTATCCAGTCTGTTGGACGGAGGTGGGAGAGAGACCCTTTGCGGGTCCAAATTTGGTTAGAGACACCTCGGAGAAGGTGGACCTTATACGAAAGTGTCTTCTTACGACTCAAAGCAGACAGAAGAGCTACGCCGACAAACGGTGACGACCTCTGGAGTTTGGGGTGGGAGATCATGTCTTCTTGAAGGTAACGCCTAAAAGAGGAGTGGTCAGGTTTGGCAAGCAGGGAAAGCTGTCACCGAGGTACAACGGGCACTTTGAGGTACTCAAGAGGGTGAGTACAGTTGTTTACCGGTTGGCGTTACCGCCAAATCTATCGGGTGTTCATGCGGTATTCCATGTCNAACGGGCCCTTTGAGGTACTCAAGAGGGTGAGTACAGTTGTTTACCGGTTGGCGTTACCGCCAAATCTATCGGGTGTTCATGCGGTATTCCATGTCTCCATGCTCCAGAAGTACACCCTGGATCTGACTCATGTGGTGGATAAGGGAAAGCTTGTGGTTGATGCTGATGGGACCTTTGAGGAGGGATCGGTGCGCATCATGGATAGTCGGGATTAGGTTTTGCGAGGTAAGACTGTGAGGCTAGTGAAGGTGTTATGGCAGCACTGAGGAGTAGAGGAGGCAACATGGGAATGTGATGACACTATCTGTACCAGTTATCCTTTCTTATTCGAGGATGGAGGTACATTACAATAGTCATTTAGTATGATGTGACTGTTACATATGCATGTGATTGAATGTGTATGTATGTGTGAATTTCGGGGATGAAATTCTTTTAAGGGGGGAGAATGTGAAACCCGGGAAAAATTGAACTTTTTTCGACAATAATTTGCCACTATTATGCGGGATTAAAATACATATTTTTATAGGGCTCGAATAAAGCAATGGACTTCACCGTTGGATTCGTATCACGAAATTGAGCTATTATGTTAAATTTCGTCGAATTCTGAGATAGTCGAATTTTATACATTTTTCAAGACGATTGGGTGACGAATGAACTTTTAAAGGTTCTCAAAAATAGAAATTATAAAATTTCCTTATAATTGAATAAAATTTCAAATAAAATTTATTTGAATTAAAAATCGAGATTTAATTAAATCGTTTACGGGTAAAAACGGACTCAGAAGTGATAAACGAGCAGGGCGATGTGGACCGTGAAATTAAAAGTATAAATAGGGCATAAATATCTGAAAAGTCAGATATTTTCCTCATTTTCTGGCTGGTTCCAATGTTGGAGAAGAGAGAGAAGAGAGAAATATTGATTTTAAGGCTTTCTCCTCCGATCTGCCAAGTTCCGTCTCTTGGAATCCGTCGACCTAAGAATTAAAGTTGGTCTATGCGATGAGGGCTACGCGTACGTACCAAGAACGAAGATTTTCATCGAAGATTCAAAGACGAAGCTTTGGGAAAATCAAAGATTTTGGAGCTAGGAGGTGCCTAGAGGGTTCTACCTTTCTTTTACGTTTCAAGAGGTAGGGATTCTCCTACTTGGGTTGATTTCTTACCTTGTTTGTATTAGGGAATGGGTAAGGATGTAGAAAAAACTAGTTCTTTTGACTATGATTATGGAAATGGGTGTGGAATTTGGCCTAGACCAATTCCTAGTTAAGTTCGGCATAGCAAATTACTTGGGTGATTTCCTTGGAATTTGATAAGCTTGGATATGCTATGTGTTCAAATGTGCCTTGAAATGATATGGGCAAATTGGTGTGATAATATGATTTGTGTGATAACATCAATTGTGCCTTGAAGGTGTTTGATAAAATGCCTTGGGTAATTTAATGTTGTTATTTGGATGTAAATAACATGTTTGAGTTGTTGTGATATGTGGATATATGCTTATTGGTGTACTGAGAATAATAATGATTTATGGAATTTATATGCTTGTGATATGAATTGCCATTGGATATGTGGATAAACTGCCCATTTGGCATCCATTGCATTTTGGGCATGAGGTTGCATCACATTCATGGGCTTAGGCATGAGTGTGGGTGTGTATGCATGAAATAATCAATACCACTCTTGGTAATTGATATGTGGACTCTGAGATGTTGGATCAAAGATCCCTTGGAGTCGCATGTTGCAAGAGAAAAACTTGTGTCGGGTATAGTAAGTAGGGCTAGACACTCCCTCGGGTGAAAAACCCGGTCACTTGGTTCATACACTTCCTTGAGGTGAAATTCCAAAAAAGTGTAATGGTGTACAGAGCCAGGAGTGTGATTCCGGAATCCGATACCCAACAAAGACACATGGTTTTGTTGTATAAAATGTTCATTGAATGGGAAACATCTAACAATGGAAAGGTTTTCAAAGCATATGAATTATATTTCAAAATGATCATTGGATGTTTTTCATCAATGATAAAGGTTTTACACTTGCATTGCATAAGGTGGTGAGGGCCGGTGAAGGCTCGGGTTGAGGTGCGTGAGTGAATATCATTTCATTCATGGAATGGCATGGGTGATTCCAACATGAATTGCATATTCTTGCATTGGAATGGATATTAGTTGTGTGTTGTTGCATAAGGTCATTGCATATGCATCTAGGTGAGGAGTAGCCTTTGTAGGAAGCTTTCTACTAAGCGTGGCTCACCCTATACGGGAAACATTTCAGGTGCGGGGATCGTACCGGGAGAAGACTCACATTCGGGGCCTCGAGGGTGAAAAAAAGCCAGTTTGTGGCTTTTGGAGACAAGTTTTTGTAAAACAATTGTAAAATTCTATTTTGAGCATGTGATTGTGTAAATGGGTTTTTAATGTGACACCCCAAATTCCGGGGGTCCGTTGATTACCTATCAACTTACAGAATATCCATGGATATCGAGTAATTCGATATCACGCCATTGTGCCCCATTTACCAGGAACCATAATTTTGACGAAATTCGGGTAGAGTCTCCTTTGTACGGGAAGCTTTACCTAAAACTCAATCTGTGCAATCATATAATAACAAGACCTATCCGATGTCCAATATTCAACAATGACCACACCGGGTCCAATTATCTATATTTATATCAAAACATGTAAGGTTAGTTTAACAATAGTCTATATAAGTTCTATTACAATTATTTGCAAAATATTACATGCCCAAAATATTATTTCCACAAATGTTTTACATTAACAGAAAATAAAGCCACAATCCGGCCTTCTTCAAACATGAAGATCCAAGTGTGGGCCGTCCACCGGTGTGTATCCAGAACCAGAAATATTTTTTCGTATTGGGTGAGCCACACCTAGTAGAATAATTCCTACAGAAGGTACTCCCCCACCTAAGTGCATATGCAATACTCACATACAACATTTCATATTCACATCAACATTCAAAGTAAGAATAAGCATTCAATGTTGGAATTTATCATGTCATGCCATGAAATGAAATGAGACTCACTTATGCAAATCAACCCGAGCCCTTCCGAGCTCCTCAACACATGCAAGTGCCAATGTGTGTAGAATCGTCATTTATGTTACACATCAAATGACTTTTACCAACCTAGGGTCTTTGTATGGGGTGGATATTCATGGGCTTACACCAAGGGTCTCCAACCTACTCGGAATTTATAGACTTCCACCAAGGGCTCCGCGTACACCCACACACTTCATGGGCCAAGCCAAGGGAGTGCGTATCCCAATAACCGGGCCATGCACCTGAGAAATCTTCTAGTCCCTCCTTGCTAACCCCAACTCTAATCACCATGCAACCTGTGCGACTCGGTCAAGTCTTCGACCAAAGTTAATGGAGCCCACTCGTCATCCACCAAGTGTGGTGTCGATGACAACCATGCACACACCCACATGACGCGATGTTACCGTGCATATGCAATATGATGTCCCATTGCACAATTATAACATATTCAATATGCTATGAAAGACATATGAACAATCTCAACATATCATGGTAAGTTATGTTCTAAGCATATAGATACAATATTTGTCACAATGTAAATATATCATAACATGCATATACCAACAATTACATTTTCAATCATAAATCATGTCATAAGCCCATGATTTCACTTCATCACATCATCCAATCATGTTATAGCATAATCTCATGCAATTAACATACTTTATTTCACATAGGCTTTTTCTCAAACACCTTAAAGGCACTCAAGTCATATAATCACATAACACATTCCAAGTAACCACATAGCTCAAGAAATCACATTAAGTGATTTTTACACAACCATTTCCACATAATACCAAGTCTCAACAAAATTACATAAGTAACTTTCACATACAAAACTTAAAGTAGAAATTTGTCCAAGCAAATTCTATTCCCAAATCTTCACTTTCATAATCATAGGCAAGTGATATCACAATTTTTAGGCCAATAACACACTTAATTACAAAGGCATAATATAACACATAAAAGCCCATGTAGTAGCCCACATAACAGCCCAAAAAAAGTCCGCAAAAACAGTCCACTTTTCAGTCCAAAAATAGTCCACTTTTTAGTCCAAAAATAGTCCACTTTTCTATCCAAAAACAGTCCACTTTTCTGTCCAAAATCATTTACAATTTTAGCCTAAAAACAGTCACAATTTCAGTCCCAAAAATAATCACAATTTCAGTCCAAAAATAGTCACAATTTTAGTCCAAAAACAGCCCACAATTTAGGCACTAAATAGCCCAAAATCAGCCCCTTAACAGCCCCTTGAGATTGGAATAAAACCAAAGTAGGAAGAACCCTACCTCAATAGAAGTGTAGAGAACTTCTATAACACCAAAACAACCTCAAAACTTTGATTTTCCCCAAAGTCTCCTCTTGGATCTTCGGTGAAACCCACTCTTTTTGGTACGTATGTGTAGCCCTCGTCGAGGAGATGAACTTTAGCTCTTGGTCCGAGTTGATCCGAGCGACGGAACTTCAAAGATACGAGGTAGAAAACTTGAAGAACTTGAAGTTTTTCTTCTCTTTTCTTTCCTCTCTATAGCCGGCCAAACAAGACTCAAAATGAGTGAGAAAATATCTGATTTTTCAGATATTTGCCCCTATTTATACCCCCTTAATGTGTGGTCCAAATTGCACCGCATAATTTCAACTTCCGGATTCGTTTTTCGTCCTGAATCGATCCATTATATCTCAGATTATGTTCAAATTAATTTTATTTAAAATTTTATTCAATTATAAGGAAATTTTATAAATTTTATTTTTTGGGGACCTTTGAAAGGTCATTCGTCATCTAATTGTCTCGTAAAACGTGTAAAATCCGACTATCTTGAAATTCGATGAAAATTGATAGGGCAGCTCGATTTCGCGATACGAATCCAATGGTGAACTTCGTTGCCTTATCTGAGCTCTAGAAAAATATAGATTTTAAACTCGCATAATACTGACAAAATATCATTTTACCCTTTTTCCAAAAAAAACAAAAGAGAAAAAATTTAAATTGTTCCCGGGTTTTACATTCTTCCCCCTTTAAAAGAATTTCATCCCCGAAATTCATATACAGGTGCACATACAATCACATGCATATGCAGCAGTCAAATAATGCTAAATGACAATAAGAATCTACCTCTGTCCTCAAATAAGATGGGATAATTGGTATGGATGGTGTCCTCGCGCTCCCTTGTTCCCTCCTTCACTCCCCGGTGTTGCCATAGCACCTTCATTAGCCGCACGATCTTGCCAATTAAAACCTGTTCCCGGCTATCCATGATGCGTACCAGTCCTTCCTCGAAGGTCCCATTAGCATCAACAACAAGCTCTCCCCAATCCACCACATGAGTCGGGTCCGAGGTCTATTTCCGGAGCATAGAGACATGGAATACAACATGAACACCTGATAGATTTGGCGGTAACGTTAACTGGTAAGCTACTGTACCCACCCTCTCGAGTACCTCGAAGGGCCTGATATACCTCGACGACAACTTTCCCCGCCTACCAAACCGGACCAGTCCTTTCTTAGGCATCACCTTCAAGAAGACGTGATCTCCCCACCTCAAACTCTAGAGATCGCCGCCATTTGTCGGCATAGTTCTTCTGTCGGCTCTGAGCCGTGAGGAGACGCTTCCATATCAAGTCCATCTTCTCAGATGTGTCCCTAACCAAATTCGGACCCGTAGAGGGTCTCTCTCCCACCTCCGTCCAACAAACTAGAGATCGACAAGGCCTCCCGTATAGTGCCTCATAGGATGCCATCTATATGCTCGCCTGATAAATATTGTTGTAGGCAAACTCTACTAAGGGTAAGTGCTCTTCCCAGCGACCCCTGAGATCTAGGACACATGCCCGTAGCATGTCCTCCAAATTCTGGATGGTCCTCTCTGATTGACCGTCCGTCTGGGGATGAAAAGCAGTGCTCATCATCAACTGTGTTCCCATGGCTCGCTGGAAACTCTCCCAAAAATGAGCTGTAAACCTGGGATTCTGATCTGATACTATAGATACGGGTAACCCATGCAACCGAACAATCTCTCGTATGTATAACTTACAGAATTCCTCAAATGTGAAGGTCATTCGCACTGCCAAAAAGTGTGCCGACTTCGTAAGCTGGTCCACTATCACCCACATCGCATCGTGACCCCACGATGTCCGTGGGAAGTGAGTCACAAAATCTATCGTGACATGCTCCCGCTTCCAGTCAGCTACCTCCAAAGGCTAGAGTAACCCTGCTGGTCTCTAGTGTTCAGCTTTCACCTGCTGACACGTGAAACATCGGCTAACAAAATTTCCAACGTCTTTCTTCATCCCACTCCTATAATATTGGCGACGAAGATCATGATACATCTTCGTGCCACTTGGATGCACAGTAAAACGGGAACAATGGAACTATATAAGAATCTCCTCTCTAAGTTCTACAGATTGGGGAACCACAATCCTTCCCCTAAACCAAAGACTACCATCCGAGTGAATGGTCCAGCCCTCGTCACCTGTACCTAATCGTATTTGGTCCCTGATGGATGATAACTCTGTATCCTATCCCTGGGACTCAATCATTCTGCTCAGTAGGGAAGGTGTTGCCATTAAACTCCCCAAAGTACCCTGAGCCTGCCCCATGTAGCATAACCTGAATTGTCCCACAGTCTCGAGCATCTACCATTCCCGGGATGCCCCACTAGCCAAGACTCCACGTGACTTCTGGCTGAGTGCATCAGCCACCACATTTGCCTTACCGGGATGGTAATGCAAAGTGAAGTCATAATAGTCTAGAAACTCCATCCACCTACGTTGCCTCATATTGAGGTCCCGTTGTGTAAAGATGTACTTCAGACTTTTGTGATCCGAAAACACCTCAAACTGCTCACTGTATAAATAGTGGCGCCAAGCCTTCAAGGCAAAGACAATGGACACCAACTCCATGTCGTGCATGGGATAATTCTGCTCGTGATTCTTTAACTACCGAGAACCATAAGCCACCACCTTTTCGGACTGCATCAACACACAATTGAGTCCGTCCTTCGAGGCATCACAATACACTGTGTACCTCATTTCCCTTTCTGGAACTATTAGAATAGGAGCTGATGTCAGCCTCCTCTTCAACTCTTGGAATGCCTTCTCACACAAGTCATTCCACTCAAACTTGACCTCTTTCCGGGTTAATCTTGTCATAGGTGCAGCTAGTCAGGAGAAGTCCTCAATGAACCACCTGTAGTACCCCGCCAATCCCAAGAAACTGCGTATCTCGAAGATTGACTTCGGCCTCTCCCAATTCATAACCGCTTCAACCTTCTCCGGGTCCACAGATACACCTGAAGCCATCACTACATGTCTAAAAAATTTCACCTCCGTAAGCCAAAATTCATACTTGCTGAATTTGGCATACAACTGATGGTCTCTTAAGGTCTGAAGAACAATCCTCAAGTGACCCTCATGCTCCTCCTCAAATTTGGAGNCTGCTTCAACCTTATCCGGGTCCACAGATACACCTGAAGCCATCACTACATGTCTAAAAAATTTCACCTCCGTAAGCCAAAATTCATACTTGCTGAATTTGGCATACAACTGATGGTCTCTTAAGGTCTGAAGAACAATCCTCAAGTGACCCTCATGCTCCTCCTCAAATTTGGAGTAGATCAAGATGTCGTCAACAAAGACTACAACAAACTGATCTAAGTAGGGTTGAAACACCCTATACATGAGCTCCATGAATGCCGCTGGAGCATTCATCAATCCGAACGGCATGACTATGAACTCAAAATGCCCATATCGCATTCTAAATGCCGTCTTAGGGATATCTTCCTCTCTAACTCTCAGCTGATGGTAACCGGTGTGAAGATCTATCTTGGAGTAGACTCACACCCCTCTCAGCTAATCAAACAAGTCATCAATCCTCGACAAAAGGTATTTATTCTTGATAGTAACCCGATTCAACTACCGAAGGGTCTTGTCCTTCTTCTTGGCAAACAATACTGGAGCACCCCAAGGTGAGGTGCTCTCCCTAATAAAACCCCTGTCCAACAAGTCTTGCAATTGGACCTTAAGTTCTTGCAACTGAGTAGGCACCATCCTATGTGGAGTCATAGAAATGGGCGATGTACAAGGATGTAACTCAATGGTGAAGTCTACATCCCTATGTGGAGGTAATCCCGATAGTTCATCTAGAAAAATATCCTCATACTCACAAACCACCAGAGGTAGACGCAATTCCTGTCTCACCTCATCCTCCAAAGTAAGGCTCGCAAGTCAACTCATCAATTGCCCGTGCCGTCGAGAATCGTACACTGCTTGGGGTAAAGTATCATGCTTTTCCCCTTGGAACTTAAAATAAACCCCATCCGGAGTAAAAGCAGTGACCCTTTTACGATCACAATCAATAACAACACGGTGTGTCGTCAACCATTTCATACCAAGGATAATATCAAACTCTGACATGTCGATGACTCTAAGGTCCATGGTAAGTAGAATCCCTGAAATCTCTAGCTCATAACCCCGACATATCTGATCAACTCTCACCCTAGCTCCTACGGGAGAACTTACATGCAATGGCTCTTCCAAGGTCTCAAACTCTAAGCCCAAGTCTTTTCACACAAGATGCAGCAATAAAAGAATGTGATACACCAGAATCAAACAATACTCTAGCCTATAAGCGAGAGAGTAGAAATGTACCCTGTATCATCGATGGATCTGTCGGCTCAGCCTATGGTATCACGACGTAGACACGCCCCCGAGTCCCTGAAGTACCGGCTTGTGAGCCCTATCCCCGGCCTTGACCCATGCCCTGGTTCATCTGACCTACTTGCGGAGTCCCCGCACGTGAAGTAGTGGGGCCTTGTGCAGTGCCCTGGTACTGATAATGGCTTCCCTGGCCTATTGTAGGGTAGGAAGGCATAGAGTGCGTTTGTGAGTATCCCACTGAAGACTGGGACTGGGATTCGTGTCGCTTGGGACAATCTTTCCTCATGTGGCCCGACTGATGACAATGATAGCAAGTCTTTTGACCTGTCTGATACGTAGTCCTGAAGTTTCTCCCGCCTCGGGAGGACTGACCTTGGCCTTGGCCAAGATAGCCGCGACCCTGCCCTTGATGCCTCTACGAAGCAAAAGTCCTCTGCTTCTTCCCTGCACTAGAAGAAGTGGATTGACCCTCATTCTTCTTATCTTTCACACCGGCCTCCTGGATGTTCCGTGCATCATCCATCTCTCTTTCAATGGCCATTGTTGTGGCAACCATTAAGTCCAAGTCTTCCAGAATAAGACCCACAATCTTGCCTCGAATGGACAACTTCAAGCCATATTTGAACTTCCTCACTTTGGCCATATCTATGGCCACATAATCATCAGCTAAACGTGCTAATTCCGTGAACTTAGCCACGTATTCCATCACTGACATCGTTCCTTGTCTGAGGTGTAGGAACTCTCAGCCCTTTGCATATCTAGCAGCTGTGGGGAAATATTTGCTCATAAAGAGCTCCTTGAACTCTACTTAAGTCATGGTCTCCAAATTTCTTGAGTCCTTGACCTAATCCCACCACACCTGGGATTCTCCCNGCGGGGAAATATTTTCTCATAAAGAGCTCCTTGAACTCTGCTTAAGTCATGGTCTCCAAATTTCTTGAGTCCTTGACCTAATCCCACCACACCTGGNGTGGGGAAATATTTGCTCATAAAGAGCTCCTTGAACTCTACTTAAGTCATGGTCTCCAAATTTCTTGAGTCCTTGACCTAATCCCACCACACCTGGGATTCTCCCTCTAGTTAAAAAGTAGCTAGTGTTATCTTCATGGCATCGGTGGTAATCTCCATAGCCCTCAAGATCTTGTCCATTTATCGGAACCAATGGTCAGCCACCATAGGATCCGCCCCTCCCAGAAAGATTGGAGGATTGTGTGCCTTGAATTTCTGGAGGTGACTTGAACCTTCTTGACTCCCACTTGCACCTGTTTGTGCAATAGTAGCAGCCGTAGCACTAGCTTGTGCAATGGTGGCCGCCGTCGCACCAATTAGCCTCCATAAAGGGCTGTTGGTCAAAGGTCAGTGGTAGTGGTTGGTTGTTCCATCCACCCCGATGTCCCCTTCCTCTAGTTGCCATCTACACACACACAAGATAGCAATAGATTATTTAGTTGTCATCTAGACACACATAAGATAGCAATAGATCAATTACTTAATATCCTAAGTTAGGGATCAAGTATTTAGTAGACATTTACACATTGAACTATACTGTTCATCCCCATTTTTTTTTCCAAACTCCCAAGGTTATGTTTTCTAACCCAGTCTATTTCCTTCCATATACATTTCTATCATGCATATAATTCACATAACAAGTAACACATAGCATGTAGCAAGTAGAGCACGCAACATGGAATGCATATGGAATGCAATGGTCTATACCCGTGCCCATCGAGCCCTAGGTTATTCTTATGCCTAGGCTCTGATACCAAGCTGTAACACCTCAAAATCCGGGGGTCCATTGATTACCTATCAACCCGCAGAGTACCCGTAATTCACATAACAAGTAACACATAGCATGTAGCAAGTAGAGCACGCAACATGGAATGCATATGGAATGCAATGGTCTATACCCGTGCCCATCGAGCCCTAGGTTATTCTTATGCCTAGGCTCTGATACCAAGCTGTGACACCTCAAAATCCGGGGGTCCATTGATTACCTATCAACCCGCAGAGTACCCGTGGATATTGAGTAATTCGATATCACGCCATTGTGCCCCATTTACCAAGAACCAAAATTTTGACAAAATTTGGGCAAAGTCTCCTTTGTACGGGAAGCTCTACCCAAAATTCAACCTATGCAATCATATAATAACAAGACCCATCCGAGGTCCAATATTGAACAATGACCACACCGGGTCCATTTATAGGTAAACATTGGCCACATCGGGTCTAATTATCCATATTTGTATCAAAACATGTAAGGTTAGTTTAACAGTAGTCTATTTAAGTTCTATTACAATTATTTGCAAAAGATTACACGCCCAAAACATTATTTCCACAAATATTTTACATTAACACAAACTAAAGCCACAATCTGGCCTTCTTCAAACATGAGGATCCATGTGAGGGCCATCCACCGGTGTGTATCCAGAACCTGAAATGTTTTCCCATATAGGGTGAGCCACGCCCAGTAGAGTAATTCCTACAAAGGCTACTCCCCACCTAAGTGCACATGCAATGCTTACATATAACATTTCATATTTACATCAACATTCCAAGTAAGAATATGCATTCAATGTTAGAATTTATCATGTCATGCCATGAAATGAGATGAGACTTACTCATGCAAATCAACCCGAGCCCTTCCCAGCTCGTCAACACATGTAAGTGCCAATGTGTATGGAATTGTCATTTATGTTGCACATCAAATGAATTTTACCAACCTAGGGTCTTTGTATGAGGTGGATGTTCATGGGCTTACACCAAGGGTCTCCAACCTACTCAAAATTTATGGACTTCCACCAAGGGCTCCACGTATACCCTCACACTTCATGGTCCAAGTCAAGGGAGTGCATATCCCAATCACCGGGCCTTGCACCTGAGGAATCTTCTAGTCCCTCCTTGCAAACCCTAACCCTAATCACCATGCAACTTGTGCGACTCGGCCAAGTCTTCGACCAAGCTTAATGGAGTCCACTCGTCATCCACCAAGTGTGGTGTCGATGACAACCATGGACATACCCACATGATGCGATGTTACCGTGCATATCCAATATGATGTCTCATTGCACAATTATAACATATTGAATATGCTATGAAAGACATATGATGTCAAACCCAGCAAAAATTTGAATTTTTTTCTNACACCCACATGATGCGATGTTACCGTGCATATCCAATATGATGTCTCATTGCACAATTATAACATATTCAATATGCTATGAAAGACATATGATGTCAAACCCAGCAAAAATTTGAATTTTTTTCTGAAAAGGGTAAAATGGTAATTTGTCATCGTAATGTGTCTTTAAAATACATATTTTTATAGAGCTCGGATGGGACAACAGACCTCACCGTTGGATTCGCATCACGAAATTGAGTTGCCCTGTCAATTTTTGTCGAATTCCACAATAGTCAAATTTTGCACATATTTCGAGACGATTTGAGTGACGAATGAACTTTTAAATGTCTCCAAAAATAAAATTTATAAAATTTCCTTTAAATTAAGCTAACGTTCCAATAAATTTTTTTGGACTTAATCCGAGATATAATGAATCGTTTCGGGACGAAAAACAAACCTGGAAGTTGAAAATATGCGGTGCGATGTGGACCACTCGTTTATGCCTATAAATATCCTCTTAAATCAGATTTTTGGTAGAAAAATATTTCCCATTCAGCTGTGAGCAGCCAGCCAAGAGCAAAGAGGAGAAAAAAAAAATCAATTCTTCAAACTTTCTTCTGCCGATCCTCGGAGTTCCGCCGGTCGAAATTCGTCGGGCCAAGAATTAAAGTCGATCTATGCGACGAGGGCTACACGTGGGTACCAAAAATAAAGATTTTCACCAAAGATCTAAAGTTGGAGATTTGGGGAATCACGATTTTTGGAGTTTTTGGGGTGTTCTTGAGCTTTCTTCCAATTGTGTTACGCTCCAAGAGGTAGGGATTCCCCTACCTTGGTTCATTCCTATTTAAAATGTTATGTGTAATGTGTTGGGTTTCTTCTATTTGAGTCAATTCTTAATCTAGAATACCCATATGAAATGGTTAGGGGTATAAAATATTTTATGACTTACCTATAGTCATGGAAATGGTGAATTAAGTATGGACAAAGTTCTAGTTAAATTTGATATGTGGGAGTTTCGTAAATAATTTCTTGATACTTGATAATATTTGATGTGTGTGGAGGCAATATTGTGTGCTTACATGATTGTTGCCTAGAAGGTGTTTGCTAAAATGCCTAAGTGTGAATTAAGATTTTTATGACATGACAATGTATAACATGCTTAGAGAATGGCTTGGGAACAAATGTTAATATGTGTTGTTTATCTATTGACATTGTAATGATTCATAGAATTTATATGCTTATGATATGAATTGTCATGGGATTGTGGATATATGTAGTTGATCTAGCTCATTTGGCAACATTGCACATTGGGCATGACATAGCATCACATTCATGGGCTACATGCATGAGTGTGGGTGTATGGTTGCATGGGGTGATCAATACCAACATTGGTGCTTGATGGTGGGCTCGAGAAAGTGGGATGGAACGTCCTACGAAGTCGCACGGTTACATGCGTAACGGCGTACGGAGCCGGAGGTGCGATTCCTAAATCGGATACCCAATAAGGGCACATGATTTTAATATATAAATTATTCATTTGATGGGAAACATCTAAGAAAGAATTGGTTTTTTGACATATGGTTGATTTCAAAATGATCCTTGGATGTGTTTCATGAAAGACGTTTGTTTTACATATATGTGTTGCATTGTGTTGTGGGAGTCGGTGTGGGCTCGAAATAGCATGCATGAGTGATTTTTGTCTCATTACTTGGCATGGCATCATGAGATTCTATCTTGAATAACATATTCTTATTTGAAATGGAAGAAGTTGTTTGTGGCATGTGCGCATTGCATACGCATTTTAGGTGGGGAGTAGCCTATGTAGGAATTTTTCTACTGAACATTGACTCACCCTATATGGGAAACATTTTAGGTGGGAGAGATACACAGGTGGATGGCTCCAATTTGGACCCTCATGTTTGAAGAAAGCCGAATGTGGCTTTATTTTGTGTTAATGTAAAATATTTGTGGAAATAATGTTTTAAGCATGTAATCTTTTAATTGTAATAGAATTTATATAGACTATTGTTAAACTAACCTTGCATGTTTTGATATAAATATGGATGATTGGACCCGGTGTAGCCAATGTTTATTTATAAAAAGACTCGGTGTGGTCAATGTTTTATATTGAGCCTCGGATGGGTCATGTGAAATTACTTTGCACAAGTTGGGTTTTGGGTAGATCTCCCTGTACAAAGGAGACTCTGCCTGAATTCGTTAAATTATGGATCCCGGTAAATGGGACACAACGGGGCGATATCGAGTTATTTGGCATCCACGGGTATTCCGCAGGTTGATAGGTAATCAACGGACCCCCGGATTTTGGGGTGTCACATATGAACAATCTCAACATATCATGGTAAGTTATGTTCTAAGCATGTAGATATCATATTTGTCACAATGTCAATATATCATAACATGCATATACCAACAATTACATTTTCAATCATAAATCATGTCATAAGCCCATGATTTCACTTCACCACACATCATCCAAGCATGTTATAGCATAATCTCATGCAATTAACACACTTTATTTCACATAGGCATTTTCTCAAATACCTTAAAGGCACTCAAGTCATATAATCACATAACACATTCCAAGTCACCACACAGCTCAAGAAATCACATTAAGTGATTTTTACACAACCATTTCCACATTATACCAAGTCTCAACAAAATTACATAAGTAACTTTCACATACAAAACTTAAAGTAGAAATTTGTCCAAGCAAATTCTATTCCCAAATCTTCACTTTCATAATCATAGGCAAGTGATATCACAATTTTTAGGCAAATAACACACTTAATTACAAAGGCACAATATAACACATAAAAGCCCATATAGTAGCCCACATAACAGCCCAAAAACAGTCCGCAAAAATAGTCCACTTTTCGGTCCGAAAACAGTCCATTTTTTAGTCCAAGAACAGTCCACTTTTCTATCCAAAAACAGTCCACTTTTCCGTCCAAAATTATTTACAATTTCAGTCCAAAAATAGTCACAATTTCAGTCCAAAAATAGTCACAATTTCAGTCCAAAAATAGCCCACAATATAGGCACNCAAAAAACAGTCACAATTTCAGTCCAAAAATAGTCACAATTTCAGTCCAAAAATAGCCCACAATATAGGCACTAAACAGCCCAAATTCAGCCCCTTAAGATAGGAATAAAACCAAAGTAGGAAGAACCCTACCTCAATAGAAGTGTAGAGAACTTCTATAACACCAAAACAACCTGAAAACTTTGATTTTCTCCAAAATCTCCCCTTGGATCTTCGGTGAAACCCACTATTTTTGGTAAATACATGTCGCCCTCATCGAGGAGATGAACTTTAGCTCTTGGTCCGAGTTGATCCGAGCGACAGAACTTCAAAGATCCGAGGTAGAAAGCTTGAAGAACTTGAAGTTTTTCTTCTCTTTTCTTTCCTTTCTATAGCCGGCCAAACAAGAATCAAAATGAGTGAGTAAATATCTGATTTTTCAGATATTTGCCCCTATTTATACCCTCTTAATGTGTGGTCCAAATTGCACCGCATAATTTCAACTTTCGGATCCATTTTTCATCCCGAAAGGATCCATTATATCTCGGATTAACTTCAAATTAATTTTCTTTAAAATTTTATTCAATTATAAGGAAATTTTATAAATTTCATTTTTTGGGGACCTTTGAAAGGTCATTCGTCATCTAATTGTCTCGTAAAATATGCAAAATTCGACTATCTCAGAATTCGACAAAAATTGACAGGGTAGTTTGATTTCGCGATACAAATCCAACGGGTGAGCTCCGTTGCCTCATTCGAGCTCAAGAAAAATATGGATTTTAAATCCGGATTATAGTGACAAATTATCATTTTGCCCTTTTTCCAAAAACAAAAAAAGAGAAAAAATTTAAATTTTTCCTGGGTTTTACATGTAATCACATGAAATTAATTGTAATAGAATTTGTATGTATCATGTATAATGTAGAAAAATGGTATTATACATGTTTGGAGTAGTTTTGGAAAGGTTTTGAGTGGATTGAAAATGAAAAATTGAAGAAGCATAAAATTCTGGGCAAAACCTTCCGGAAGGTTAGTTTAAATTGAATTCCAGTAGAAAAAACCTTCCGGAAGAACTTTTCCAGTGAGCCAAACCTTCCGGAAGGTCTATGAAAAACCTTCCGGAAGGTTTTCCAAAAATCTGAAATTTTAAGAATATATTGTCATGCTTTTGGGCTATGTGCTCTTTGGTTCCAATGACTCAAATGGACTTTAAATGAGATACATTGGGGTATGTTGAATCTCAATGGGATTAAATGAATTAAAGAAAACATGGATCCACGTATGGGTTGTAATCCCGGTTACAGGGATGTGATAGACGTGATGTCGAGTTATGCGACAATCACGGGTATTTTTGTAGGTCAACGGGTCCCTGATTTTAGGGGCGTCACATTGCCAGTTTGTGATTGAATTGGCTCTTAAAAAGCTAAGCCATTGTTTTGCTTTACCTTTTGAAGAAAAAGGAAATAGTTTTAGTCGAACCATTTCAGAATTATGTTGCAATGTTCCACAGACTTCTTCAAATTCTTTCATATGAACGTATGGGTTTTCAGTTTCTAGACCATGGAACTGAGGTAATAATTGTAGTGCTCCTAGATTAATATTAAGATTTAGAGCATCTGTAGGAAAAATGAAACATGACGGGACATTAGTTCGTGTAGGGTGTAGATATTCTCTTAATGGTCGAATATTTTGAACTACTTCTTGTTCTCTAGGTTGTTCTTCCCTAGGTACATTTCTAGCCATACTTAGTTGAAATGTTTCCTGTGTAGATGAGGATGATGAAGATGAAGGAGATGACTGTTTTACAGATTCTACGGATGAATGAACAGACATAAACTATTTAAAAAAACACATTTTATATACATATAATAAATAAACAACTTTTGTATCTTATTTAATTTCAAATTACCGAAACTACCCTGTAACGACGCCAAAAACTTGATTCGCAATTTTTTCGTGATCGGATTAATATTATACACCCAAGTATAAGTGGTCGAATTATAGTTTTATCGGTTTTAAGTCCAAGTATCGATCCCATGAAGAGTTTTAATAATTTGGAAACGAAATAAAATAGTTAAGTTGCTAATTCGAATAGGACAACATGTGATAGCTTGTGATGTGAGCTTAGATTGATACTAGTATAAGTAAATGTTTATGTGCAGATAGAGTAAGAAAATAATAAAAAGTATCCTTCAGTTCAAAGATCCCATATGCGTCATATTGGTTAAATACTGAAAATGCTACCTTACAGTAATTAACTTCCATGTTACTGGCAAGTCAACTGGTAGGTCTGTTGTATATAAACCATCACACAACAACTTCTCAGGTTAGCTGGTGGTATCCATGACAATTGATTAATCCAAGCAAACCAGAAGGACAAGCCATTCATGAGGAACATTTGAATTATTCATTTGTCTTCATAATAGTAGGTGTGTACATAATAAACCATAACACAGCCACTTCTCAAGTCAACTGGTGGTATTATTTATCACAACAACTTCTTTGGTTAGTTGGTTATAGATATGTCAATTGACTAATCCAAGTAAACCAGAAGGTCAAGCCATTCATGAGGAATACTTGAATTATTCATTTGACTCTATCTGTGATATATATATATATACCAGTTAAACATCCTCAGCGTTCCGGTGGAGGATAAACCATACCGATAGGAATGCCATTGTTGTTAGACTGATAATATTATCATTTATACCCGTTAAATGATCTGAGTAATTCAGAAAGACAAGCCATTCATGAGGATCACTTAGTTCATTCATTTGATAGTTATATATATATTAGTTAAACCCTAATAACCCAAAAGGACAAGCCATTCATGAGGATCATTTAGGTTTTTTACTATGTATCAGTTAACATCCTCAGCATTCCGGTGAAGGACAAGCCATACCAATTAGAATGCCGTGGTTGTTTTACTGGCAGGTTGATGATGCATTGATGACATACTTCCGGGCACAACACCAAAAGTATGTACTTCACTATATCATGCATGAAGCATACAATACATAAATATATAAAACATCAGCATTTCAAAAATTTAACCAATGTTATACATATGTTTACCTCTCACTGGAGGATATATGGAACTACTTATGCCCCATTATAGACAAGCAAGGAGTGCAAGCAATTTTCTTTTTAACTAAAATTAAAATGCAGAATCTAAAATGTCTTTCACAAGGAACAACTGAAACACAATCTCCTTTATTATCAGTTATGATAAAAAGGTGACGGTAGTTTAACTATTCGAATAGAAAGATACAACAGAAATGCAAAAGTACAAAGTTTGGATTGAAGTGCATCATGGACCGGATCGTTTTTGCAACTTCTCTTTTTCTCTTTCTCTTTTCTCTTTTTCTTTTCTCTTTTCTCTCTTGGTTTTCTCTCTAGAGCTCTCTTGGTTTTCTCTTGGTTCCAGCATGTGGAGAATTAAGAGGAGATGCCTATTTATAGAGGAAGAGGAAGCAGGAGCTGGTAAAATGAAGATAACCGTCAAGAGTGACCGTCCGGACGCCACCACCACCGTCCGGATGGTGGAGCTTTGCTGGAATTTTTGACTTGCTTTGTATGCTGACTCCTCTTGTGTTGAAATTACACTTTGACCTTTGTTCTTTTATGTTTTTATACGTTGCTCCTTATATTGTGTAGAAATTCTGCATTAAACCTGAAACTTTTTAAACATAACACGCATTAAAACCTAATTGACTTTAATAACTAATTTTTAGTTATTTTATCACACTAATTTGACTTTATTAACTACTTGTATTTATATACTACTTAAGCTTAACCAGCTCCTAATTTTAACATTAAAGCATGGACAATACAGCTTTTACCGCAGTTTCATGGTCTTGAGTTTGAAAACCCATCTTTGCATATGAAAGAATTTGAGGAAGTGTGTAGTGCATTAAAGATAATTCTGAAATGGCTCGGTTAAAAGTTTTTCCTTTCTCTTTAAAGGATAAGGTTAAATAGTGGCTAAATTCCTTAAAAGCTCATTCCATTCCAAGTTGGCAAGTTTTACAAAATGAATTTTCAAAAAGCTTTTTCCTGTGGACCGCACTAATACATTGAGATGTTAAATCCTGAATTTTTTTGTGAAAGAAGGAGAAAACTTTTATCAATGCTAGAAGAGATTTATGGATCTTCTCTAAGCTAGCTCACATCATGCATTTGAGAGTTGAAACTTAGTTGGGTTTTTTTATGATGCCCTCTTGTTCACACTGGGTCAGTTTGTTGAAATAATGGCCCAGAGGGAATTCATGAGTAAGAGTCCCGATGAGGCATTCCAGTTTTTTGATACAATTTTTGAGAGTTCCCAAATGTAGGACTCATCCTCACCAAATATTGTTGATACTAAGCCCTCTTCATCCCAAGGAGGGAAATACGTGTTGAAAGAAAATGATGACCTAAGGGCCAGAATGACTACTTTGTCTTGCAAGCTTGAAGCTCTAGAGATAAAAAAAAGTCAAGGAAGTTTCTGTTTTGTCACTCGCTAATCAATTGTGTAGAATTTGTGCTTTGTCAGGACATCTTACAGGGGAATATCCCACCATCCCAGCATTCAAAGAGATCTTGATGGAACAAACCAATTTCATTTCAAATTTTAACAGGCCTTATCCCAATCCTTATTCTAAAACCTATAACCCAGGGTGACGGAATCATCTGAATTTCAGTTAGAAAAATACAGATTCTATAAATCTGTCACTAGCTCCACCTTCACCACAACCTTAGACTTAGAAGCTATATCAGCCTTATCAACCCCCACATATGAGGAGTTTACAGGACACCATGAATTAATTCATTAAAAGTCAAATGAGTTTCTATACTCAGACTACCCATGCATTTAATGATTTCAAAGCTCAAACTTCACATAAAATTGAGGATATTAAGAGTTATTTAGCCAAATTGACCCAGTCTTTGAGCACAGTAGAGAAGGAAAAAATTCTCATCTCAACCTAAACCACCACAAGGTCAAAATTAGATTAATGTCATGTCTTTTGAACCTTCTCCGAGTGAAGTACAAGCAATTACCACACTGAGAAATGGTAAGGTGCTTATGAAGACCATTAAAGCCAAAACTCTTGAGCCAATAGCAGAGTAAATCCCTGTAAATGAACCAATTAAGACTGAACTATTGATTGAAAAAGAAATAGAGTCACCTACTGAAAAAGAAAAATTAAGTCTTATTCCTTTACCTCTTCCTCAAAGAGTCAAGAAATCTCAATCATTGCACAATCATGCTAAAATCTTTGAGTTGTTTAAGCAAGTAAAGATTAATATCCCCCTATGGATGTAATCAAATAAGTCCCAACCTATGCCAATTTTTGAAAGATCTTTGCATAGTGAAAAGAAAAATCAATGTACAGAAAAGAAATTTTTTAACTGAATAGGTAGGTGCTATAATTCAACACAAGGCCTCTCTGAAGTACAATGATCTTGGAAGTCCTATAGTTTCATGCATAATAAAAAATTTAGGATTGAGCAATGTCTGCTTGATCTTGGAGCCAATGTTAATTTGCTTCAATATTCTATCTACTAGAAGTTATGATTGGGTGAATTAAAACTCACTAATGTCATATTGCAGTTGGTGGATCATTCTGTAAAAATTCCACGTGGATTTGTAGAGGATGTACTTGTTCAAGTTTATAAGGTTTATTTCCCAGTGGATTTTATTTTCTTGGATATGCAACCAGTCTTGCATGTCTCTACATAAATTCCTGTTATTTTAGGGTGACCATTCCTACCTACATCAAATGCATCGATTAATTCTAGGAATGAAATTTCATTTGGGAATATGACTTTGGAATTAAATGTGTTTGATATTGCTAAGCAATCCTTAGAGGAAAAAGAATTGTATGAAGTAAATTGCATTGAGTCATTAACTCAAGATCTGTTTCAAAATGTTTGTACAAAGAAAAAGTTACATGCATTAGAGTCTATACAAAATGTCGAGTCTGTAGATATATCAATTGTTGAAACATGGATTCCAAAATTTGAAGAGTTATTGACTTCTAGAATTAAGCCTGTAGAGTCTAGTGTTGTGATCCTCAAACCAGAGTTGAAACCTCTTTTAGCTGACTTGAAATATGTGTTCTTGGGGCAGGATGAAACTCATCCATTGATAATATCTTTAAAATTGTCAGAAATCCAAGAAAAGCAATTGATTGGAGTTATAAAAAATCATCAAAGTGTAATTGGTTAGATGGTAGCAGATAAAAAGGGTATAAGTCCTCTTATACACTTGGAAGAAGACTGCAAGCCATCCCGACAACCACAACGAAGGTTGAATCCACATTTGAAAGAAATAGTTCAGGTTGAAGTACTTAAATTATTAGACGCTGATATTATATATCCTATATCTAATAGTAATTGGGTCAGCCCTACACAAGTAGTACCAAAAAAGTATGGTGTCACAGTTGTGAAAAACCAAGAAATTGAATTAGCCCCTACCTATGCGTGCAATCACTAGTTGGCATATGTGTATTGACTATCGAAAATTGAATTCTTTCACTAGAAAAGATCATTTTTTCCTACCTTTCCTGGACCAAGTTTTAGAAAGAATAGTGGGACATGCANTACAATCACTAGTTGGCATATGTGTATTGACTATCGAAAATTGAATTCTTTCACTAGAAAATATCATTTTTTCCTACCTTTCCTGGACCAAGTTTTAGAAAGAATAGTGGGACATGCATATTATTGTTTTCTGGATGGATACTCTAGTTATTACTAGATTGAAATTGCAATTGGTGATAAAGAGAAAACTTTACATGTCATTTTGGCACTTTTGTTTATAAAAGAATGCCTTTTGGATTATGTAATGCTCCAGCCACTTTTTAGCATTGAATGTTAAGCATTTTTAGCGATATGGTGGAGTGGTTTTTGAAAGTTTTCATAGATAATTTTTTGGTATATGGTGATTCATTTGAATTATGTTTAGAAAATCTTGAAAAAGTCCTTACTTGATGTAAGGAAACAAATATTGTCTTCAATTGGGAAAAATGTCATTTCATGGTTGATTAACCTTAATTTCATGGTTGATTTTGGTCCCTAATGTTTCAATTGTATCATTTTAGTCCCTAAAGTATTGAATATATTTCTATATGGTCCTTTAAGCAGACAACGTCCAGATTGCTAATGATCTTTTATCATAAACTTGTCATGTAATAGCTAAATATAGATAAAAAATAATTTTGATAGCTCTTAAACAAAATTTGGGTAGCTCTTGACAAGAAAATGTGTAATACGTGTAGCTTTTGACCAAAATTTGGATAGTTCATGATCAAAATTGTGTAATTTAGGTAGGTATTTAACTAAAATTTGAGTAAAAATTTGGTCAAGAGTTATCTAAATTATTTTTTTGTTCACATTTAAGTATCATGTGGCAAGTTTATGATAAAAAATCATTAGCAATCTGGACATTGTTTGCTTAAGAGACCATATAGAAACATATTCAATACTTCAAGGACCAAAATGATGCAATTGAAACATTGAGGACCAAAATGAGACAAATTTCATGCTTTGGGGACCTCTGGTGCAATTAACCCTAATTAATATATAAATTAGAATAGTTAAATGAGTCAAATTAGTAAAATAAAATAACCAAAAACTATTAATTAGAGTAAACTAGGGTTTGTGCGGTAATTAGGATTTTATGTGTGGTATGTTTAAAATTTTCAGGGTTTGATGCTGAGTTACCAGAGAATGCAAGGAACAATGTATAAAAGTTTGAAACAACAAAGGCTAAAGTGTAATTTCAACCAAGGGAGAGTCAGCATACATGCAAGTGGGAAAATCCAACAAGATGCCACCGTCCGGACGATGGTGATGGTGTCCGGACGATCACCAAAGGTGGCGGATGATCGATTCTCCACCTCATGCTTTGCTTTGGCTATAAATATGGCGTGCCCTCACTCATTTCAAAAGGCCGGATCCAATGGAGTTAAGAGAGAAATCCAAGAGAGAAAAAGAGAAAGAGAAAAAAGAAAAGAAAATGAGAAAGAAAAACTTGCAACTCGATCCGGTCTTTTATACACTTCAATCAAAACTCTGTACTTTTACATTTTTGTTGTATCTTTCTATTCAGATGGTTGAACTACTGTCACCTTTTTGTCGTAATTGATAATGATTCTGTTTCAGTTGTTCCTTGTGAGAGACGTTTTAGGGTTTATATTTTAATTTCAGTTGTAATGAATATTGTCCGCACTCCTCCTTGTCTGTAGCAATGGGGCGTAGTTACTTATATCCTCCAGTGAGAGGTGAACATCTGTATAATACTGGTTAAATTTTGGAGATGCTGATGTTTTATATATTTATATATCTATATATTATATGCTTCATGCATGATACAGTGATGTACGTAATTTCGGTGCTGTGTCTAAAATTATGTCATCAGTGCATCATCAACCTACCGGTTGAACAACCACGACATTCCTATCGGTATGGTTTATTCTCCACCGGAACGCTGAGGATGTTAACTAATGCATGGTACAAAACCTACATGATCCTCATGAATAGCTTGTCCATCTGGATTATCAGGGTTATTTAATTACTATACATATATATATATATATATNAAACCTCTTTTAGCTGACTTGAAATATGTGTTCTTGGGGCAGGATGAAACTCATCCATTGATAATATCTTTAAAATTGTCAGAAATCCAAGAAAAGCAATTGATTGGAGTTATAAAAAATCATCAAAGTGTAATTGGTTAGATGGTAGCAGATAAAAAGGGTATAAGTCCTCTTATACACTTGGAAGAAGACTGCAAGCCATCCCGACAACCACAACGAAGGTTGAATCCACATTTGAAAGAAATAGTTCAGGTTGAAGTACTTAAATTATTAGACGCTGATATTATATATCCTATATCTAATAGTAATTGGGTCAGCCCTACACAAGTAGTACCAAAAAAGTATGGTGTCACAGTTGTGAAAAACCAAGAAATTGAATTAGCCCCTACCTATGCGTACAATCACTAGTTGGCATATGTGTATTGACTATCGAAAATTGAATTCTTTCACTAGAAAATATCATTTTTTCCTACCTTTCCTGGACCAAGTTTTAGAAAGAATAGTGGGACATGCATATTATTGTTTTCTGGATGGATACTCTAGTTATTACTAGATTGAAATTGCAATTGGTGATAAAGAGAAAACTTTACATGTCATTTTGGCACTTTTGTTTATAAAAGAATGCCTTTTGGATTATGTAATGCTCCAGCCACTTTTTAGCATTGAATGTTAAGCATTTTTAGCGATATGGTGGAGTGGTTTTTGAAAGTTTTCATAGATAATTTTTTGGTATATGGTGATTCATTTGAATTATGTTTAGAAAATCTTGAAAAAGTCCTTACTTGATGTAAGGAAACAAATATTGTCTTCAATTGGGAAAAATGTCATTTCATGGTTGATTAACCTTAATTTCATGGTTGATTTTGGTCCCTAATGTTTCAATTGTATCATTTTAGTCCCTAAAGTATTGAATATATTTCTATATGGTCCTTTAAGCAGACAACGTCCAGATTGCTAATGATCTTTTATCATAAACTTGTCATGTAATAGCTAAATATAGATAAAAAATAATTTTGATAGCTCTTAAACAAAATTTGGGTAGCTCTTGACAAGAAAATGTGTAATACGTGTAGCTTTTGACCAAAATTTGGATAGTTCATGATCAAAATTGTGTAATTTAGGTAGGTATTTAACTAAAATTTGAGTAAAAATTTGGTCAAGAGTTATCTAAATTATTTTTTTGTTCACATTTAAGTATCATGTGGCAAGTTTATGATAAAAAATCATTAGCAATCTGGACATTGTTTGCTTAAGAGACCATATAGAAACATATTCAATACTTCAAGGACCAAAATGATGCAATTGAAACATTGAGGACCAAAATGAGACAAATTTCATGCTTTGGGGACCTCTGGTGCAATTAACCCTAATTAATATATAAATTAGAATAGTTAAATGAGTCAAATTAGTAAAATAAAATAACCAAAAACTATTAATTAGAGTAAACTAGGGTTTGTGCGGTAATTAGGATTTTATGTGTGGTATGTTTAAAATTTTCAGGGTTTGATGCTGAGTTACCAGAGAATGCAAGGAACAATGTATAAAAGTTTGAAACAACAAAGGCTAAAGTGTAATTTCAACCAAGGGAGAGTCAGCATACATGCAAGTGGGAAAATCCAACAAGATGCCACCGTCCGGACGATGGTGATGGTGTCCGGACGATCACCAAAGGTGGCGGATGATCGATTCTCCACCTCATGCTTTGCTTTGGCTATAAATATGGCGTGCCCTCACTCATTTCAAAAGGCCGGATCCAAGGGAGTTAAGAGAGAAATCCAAGAGAGAAAAAGAGAAAGAGAAAAAAGAAAAGAAAATGAGAAAGAAAAACTTGCAACTCGATCCGGTCTTTTATACACTTCAATCAAAACTCTGTACTTTTACATTTTTGTTGTATCTTTCTATTCAGATGGTTGAACTACTGTCACCTTTTTGTCGTAATTGATAATGATTCTGTTTCAGTTGTTCCTTGTGAAAGACGTTTTAGGGTTTATATTTTAATTTCAGTTGTAATGAATATTGTCCGCACTCCTCCTTGTCTGTAGCAATAGGGCGTAGTTACTTATATCCTCCAGTGAGAGGTGAACATCTGTATAATACTGGTTAAATTTTGGAGATGCTGATGTTTTATATATTTATATATCTATATATTATATGCTTCATGCATGATACAGTGATGTACGTAATTTCGGTGCTGTGTCTAAAATTATGTCATCAGTGCATCATCAACCTACCGGTTGAACAACCACGACATTCCTATCGGTATGGTTTATTCTCCACCGGAACGCTGAGGATGTTAACTAATGCATGGTACAAAACCTACATGATCCTCATGAATAGCTTGTCCATCTGGATTATCAGGGTTATTTAATTACTATACATATATATATATATATATNGTTTATTCTCCACCGGAACGCTGAGGATGTTAACTAATGCATGGTACAAAACCTACATGATCCTCATGAATAGCTTGTCCATCTGGATTATCAGGGTTATTTAATTACTATATATATATATATATATATATGTATAACTATTAGACTAATGACCTAAGTGATACTCATGAATGACTTGTCCTTCTGAATTACTCAGATCGTTTAACTGGTATAAATGATAATATTGTCATTCTAATAACCACGACATTCCTATCGATATGGCTTATCCTCCACCGAAAAGCTGAGGATGTTTAACTGGTATATCTATCACAGATAGAGTCAAATGAATAATTCAAGTATTCCTCATGAATGACTTGTCCTTTTGGATTGCTTGGATTAGTCAATTGACACATCTATAACCAGCTAATCTAAGAAGTTGCTGTGTTATGACTAATACTACCAATTAACCAAAGAAGTGGCTGGGTTATGGTTTATTATGTATGCACCTACTATTATGAAGACAAATGAATAATTCAAGTATTCCTTATGAATGGTTTGTCCTTCAGGTTTGCTTGGATCAATCAATTGCCATGGATACCACCAGCTAACCTAAGAAGTTGATGTGTGATGGTTTAGATACATTAGACCTACCAATTGACTTGCCAGTAACATGGAAGTTGATTGCTGTAAGGTAGCATTTCTAGTATTTAACTAATATAATGCATATGGAATCCTTGAACTGAAGTACCCTTGAATTGAATGATACTTTTTATTATTGTCTAAATCTATCTGCAACATAACTTTTTAATTAAACTAGTTATCAATCTAAGCTCACATCACAAGCTATCACATGTTGTCCTATCTAAGATAAACAACTTTACTATTTTTATTTTATTTCCTAATTACACACACTCTTCGTGGGATCGATAGTTGGACTTAAAACCAAGAAAACTACAATTCGACCACTTATACTTGGGTGTATAAATATTAATCCGATCACAAAAAAAGTGCAAATCAATGGTCACATAGGGCATTGTTTTAGGTCATGTAGCTTCGGTAGAGGGAATTAAAGTTGATAAGTCCAAAATTGATTTAATAGCCAATCTCCCTCCGCCTAAGACTATAAAAGATGTTTGATCCTTTCTAGGTTATGCAAGATTCTATAGAAGATTTATTAAAGACTTTAGTTTGATTTCCAGACCAATGTCTAATCTT
Source organism: Ilex paraguariensis (assembly GCA_963454935.2). Classification (NCBI taxonomy): domain Eukaryota; kingdom Viridiplantae; phylum Streptophyta; class Magnoliopsida; order Aquifoliales; family Aquifoliaceae; genus Ilex; species Ilex paraguariensis. Next base: position 1,157,895 of record CAUOFW020000947.1, on the reverse strand, counting down.
CTATGTCAGGATGTATCATTTGATTGGAATAATGCATGTCAATCAACATTTCATAAACTTAAAGGCATGCTTATTTCTGCACCAATTATGCAACCTCTTGATTGTTCTTTACCTTTTTAATTAATGCGTGATGCTACAAGTGACTACGCAGTAGGAGCTATTTTAGGTCAAAGGAAGGATAAAACACCCTATGTGATTTACTATGCAAGCAAAACTTTGAATGATGCACATATGAATTATTCTACCACAAAAAAAGGAATTGTTTGTTGTAGTATGATTATATTTAGTTGGATCTTCAATTATTGTATTTACTGATCATGCAACCTTGAAATATTTGCTTACCAAGAAGGATGCTAAACTACATCTCCTCCGATGGATACTAATGCTACAAAGATTTGATCTTATCACCAAAGACAACAAAGAAGTTGAAGATGCTATAGTTGATCATTTATCAAGACTGAATTATGATACAAAAGAAGAGTCAATACCAATTAAAGACACTTATCAAGATGAGCAATTGTTTGCAATCGCAAAAGTACCATGATATGTTGATAGCCACTTATTAGCCACAGGTACTATTCCTTTTCATTATACCTAGACTGACAGGAAGAAATTTTTAGGAGAGGTATGCAATTTATTTTAGGAAGATCCCTATATGTTTTAGAACTGAAAAAATCAGACAATGAGGCATTGTGTACCCTACCATGAAATTAGTCAGATCATTTCAATTTTTCATAGTCAAGCTTGTGGAGAGCATTTTTCTTCAAAGAAAATCGCTTCTAAAATTTTGCAGTGTGGATTTCACTGGCCCACCTTTTTTAAAGATGTGTAAGTTTTTTGTCTAAATTGTGACAGATGTCAAAGAATGATAAATATATCAAAAAGAAACATGATGCCATTGAACCCCATTTTGGTCATATTGATTGTTGGGACTTCGATTTTATGGGGCCATTTCCCCCATCCTTTGGACATATGTATATTTTGGTTGTCGTCGATTATATTTTCGAATGGGTAGAGGCAANAGAAAATTTTGATTGTTGGGACTTCGATTTTATGGGGCCATTTCCCCCATCCTTTGGACATATGTATATTTTGGTTGTCGTCGATTATATTTTCGAATGGGTAGAGGCAATTCCTTGTCGGGACAATGATCATTGTACAATTATCAGGTTTTTTTAAAAAAATATTTTGTCTAGATTCAAAATTCCTTGAGTCATTATAAGTGATGGGGGAATACATTTTTGTAATAAAGTTTTTGAAAACCTAATGAAAAAATATTTGATTTCCCATTAAATATCTACCCCTTTTCATCCCCAGACAAGTGGACAAGCTGAATTGGCCAATAAGGAGATAAATATATATTCGAGAAAGCAATCAAACTAGATCGCAAAGATTGGTCTTTAATACTGAATCATGAGCTTTGGGCTTATCGAATTACATGCAAAACTATTTTGGGAATGTCTCTTTATCAGCTAGTTTATGGTAAACCATGTCACTTGTGAAATTGGAACATCGAGCAATTGGAAAATCAAAACAATGAATTTTGATATCGACAAAGCAAATGCATCATCCCATAAACTTCAGATTAATGAATTGGAAGAACTGATAAATGAAACATATGAAAATGCAAAGATTGCCTAGTCTAGAATGAAAATTTTTCATGATAAAAATATTGTATAGAAGTCCTTTGGACCATCTCAAACCGTCCTGTTATATAATTCAAGGCTCCACCAATTCCCTAGAAAGTTAAGATCAAGATGGACAGACCCCTACATTGTTAAACAAGCTTTTGAACATGGGGCAGTTAAAATTGAGAATCCATTAATTAGAAATATTTTCAAAGCAAATGGTTAAAGACTTAAGTCATATCATGATGAATTTGTTCAAAATGTGGATTTCATTCAGTTAATGGAACTAGAGTATGTGCCTTGAAAAGGCTTTATAATTCTTTGATTGTAAATAGTAGTAGTACTAACTGTTCGCTGTTTGTTTTTACAGATTAGGGTTTGCACTATGGATTAGTCTCACATCCAAATCTTATTAGCAATTGTTTATAATTTTACTTTATAATACCATACATTGAGGACAAAGTTAAATTTAGGGTAGGGGGAGGGAAAATTTATTCTCGTCTTTGTGACCGGCAGGCGTTAAAGAATTGGATAGTTTGTCTTTTCTAAAATTTTTAAAATTTTTCAAAATTGGATGAAAAAACTTTTTGGTTCAGTTTGGGAATGTTACCTACTTTTCTGAAAGATATACATTTTTCAATCATAGCAAAATAAATGGTTGTGAGAAAGTCAGAAAATTTTGGCAATCAAGCAAACCTTTGTGTGGGAAAAGTTCATTTGTCAAATGTCAACGAGCAAATCGACTCAGTGGTTATGCAAAGTGCGGTCGATTAATGCATATGAGAGAATTTAATTAATGTGCTGAATCAATTTCAGGTCGAGCATTAGATCATTTCGACTGGATTACCCTGAGATGCAATCCTAATCCAGTTCCACGCTTTCGAGATATGTGCGACAAGAAATTAATCGACTCACTGATGTTCTTGATTTACAAGATTCTGATTAAATTTACTATTGATTAGAGATGTATAATCTTAGGAATTGCATGAATGTATATAACTATAGGATGAATTAGTGTAATAAAGTAGGGTTTAAGTTGTTAAATAGTTAAATGTGTAAAAGTTTGAATTTGAAACTGATTATTCGTAATTGCAGGGTGAAAACTGAAGCTGGAAACTAGGAGGAGATCAAGGGTCAGTAGCTGGAAGCTTAAATAGAAATCCAGAGGATCGGCACCATCTGAATGGTGTTGGCCAGTATAAAAGCTCCTATTCATGTAGAAGCCAGTTCAGTAGTTCTGTAACGCCCCAAAACCCACCCTAGACAGCATTACAAACTAAGAATCATTCACATCTTGAGAGCAGCTAAATAATTCACCCATAAAGAAATTTCATTCATCAAATATATCATTTACAATCTCATTCCCAAAAGAATACGCCAAAACATGACGGATATATCCCCAAAAGAATATGATCCCAACACTAAGATAGTTACATCCCAAAAGAATTAAACATAAACTCGCAGCGGAATTACAAAAGAGTTTAGACTTCACAATATTTCCAAAGTAAATTTCCTAATCTAAAATGAAAAGTAATGTTGTTCTAAGCGTCCACCTCAGGATCAACATGCCCGTCTACGGGAATCTCCCAGTGTGTCGATTTCTCAATTCCCAAATCCTCCTCCAGTACGTAATCTGAAAAAAATGTAGTTTGTAGGGGGTGAGCACTAAGCTTTGTAGCAACATTCCTCCCAAACTCGAACAAGGTTTAGAAAAACATATAAAAACGGTCGGTCACCTTTCACAAATAACATATATGGATTTTGAAATAAAACAGGGACATTTAAACAGATCTCCAGTTTAAGCAACAACAGTAATTTAATGCATACAAAAAATCAACATACGACTAATAATCTAATCCACTATAAACCGTTTCTCCCAAGTTCTTGCAGAATCTCATACTTCCCAAAATTCTTGTAGAAACTAGTTATGGTACAATGAACAATAACCCACCACTGTATTCGTATCTCTGGTATGAAGTAAGACCTCGCATGGATACCATCAAAAATATCATGGCCCACGTATAATCCACACAAATCCTCGCAAGGATATCCAACCTTAGGAAGGGCGTATGCCAACACCATGGCAGTGACGTATCCAACCAAAGAGTAGTATATTAACCCCTTTTTCCACGATAACCCATAAGCGATAATGGTTTAGTCCTCGCAAGACACTAACCCCATTACGAGTGGTAGGAAAAGTTCTAACACACAGAGTAAGAAGGCATCTACACGCTCCTAGATACCTGGTCAATATTAGTCCATGTTTATCCAATAATCACACAAGAGATACAATACCAATAATTTCCTCAAATAACACGCAATTCCATAAATCTCCAATTTCACATGTAGTATTTCAATAGAGCACGTGAAGAAAATGCAAGAGATCATCATCAATATCATTTTAGTCTCAACTCAAAGCACTAAAGTTTTCTAAGTCAAGAACAAAGGAAGAATCAAGAAGAATGTCCATCTCTTTTGAAAACTAGGGTTTTATATTAAGAAAATGAGATTTCATGGCTATTCAACCCTAACTTGTGTAAAACATGGTAATAATTGCAAGAAGACCAAGAAACGATGATTTCATAGCAAATATATAAGATTTAGAGTCAAAGAATACATATATTAGCCCTAGCATCAATGGACAAGAATGGAAGAAAAAACCCCTACCTTGATGTTCTTGGAGAAGCTAGGTTTGATCTTTAATCCCCTTTAGAACTCTTGTTCTCCCCTTCTTTCTTCCTCTCTAAGTCTTTCTATTAGGGTTCTAAGAGGTGTGGAGTGAGANACGAGTGGTAGGAAAAGTTCTAACACACAGAGTAAGAAGGCATCTACACGCTCCGAGATACCTGGTCAATATTAGTCCATGTTTATCCAATAATCACACAAGAGATACAATACCAATAATTTCCTCAAATAACAAGCAATTCCATAAATCCCCAATTTCACATGTAGTATTTCAATAGAGCACGTGAAGAAAATGCAAGAGATCATCATCAATATCATTTTAGTCTCAACTCAAAGCACTAAAGTTTTCTAAGTCAAGAACAAAGGAAGAATCAAGAAGAATGTCCATCTCTTTTGAAAACTAGGGTTTTATATTAAGAAAATGAGATTTCATGGCTATTCAACCCTAACTTGTGTAAAACATGGTAATAATTGCAAGAAGACCAAGAAACGATGATTTCATAGCAAATATATAAGATTTAGAGTCAAAGAATACATATATTAGCCCTAGCATCAATGGACAAGAATGGAAGAAAAAACCCCTACCTTGATGTTCTTGGAGAAGCNGGATATATCCCCAAAAGAATATGATCCCAACACTAAGATAGTTACATCCCAAAAGAATTAAACATAAACTCGCAGCGGAATTACAAAAGAGTTTAGACTTCACAATATTTCCAAAGTAAATTTCCTAATCTAAAATGAAAAGTAATGTTGTTCTAAGCGTCCACCTCAGGATCAACATGCCCGTCTACGGGAATCTCCCAGTGTGTCGATTTCTCAATTCCCAAATCCTCCTCCAGTACGTAATCTGAAAAAAATGTAGTTTGTAGGGGGTGAGCACTAAGCTTTGTAGCAACATTCCTCCCAANATCCTAATTTTTTAACTATCTACCGATAGTTCGAATACACTGGCAACCTGCTACCTGTTGAGCTACCAGTAGTTCGAAACTACTAGACATTTACTACCTGTTGACTATCAGTAGTTCGGATTCACTAGACAGCGTACTACCGGTAGGTCCTGTCCAAATTTGCCTATTTTTCATTTCAAACCTATTCCAAACATTTCCAAATCCAACCCAAGCTTATTCCACATGATTTTGTACATCAAACCTAGTGGGTACAAGTTCTATTACAATGATTTCATATATTTGCCAGTTAAACTAAGTTNAAAAAATCAACATACGACTAATAATCTAATCCACTATAAACCGTTTCTCCCAAGTTCTTGCAGAATCTCATACTTCCCAAAATTCTTGTAGNTCCACATGATTTTGTACATCAAACCTAGTGGGTACAAGTTCTATTACAATGATTTCATATATTTGCCAGTTAAACTAAGTTTTAACTACTATTTCCTCGAATTTTCATATTAACATTTCTGAAAGAAATAATAACTTGCTACATAAACCTACATATATATATATATATATATATATAAAGATAAAAGGGGTGGGGTTTACAAGTTCCCTCGCAGCAGAATTAAAAAAAAAATAGTAGATTTCTTCACCTTCTCTCTTTATATTTGCTTCACCCATTAACTTTTCTTCAATTCTACTCTGATTAAACACTTAACCATCATCTTTTATAGGTTTCTACCCATCATAATTCCTTAAAATCTCATTTTGAGCAAGAAATTCAAAAATCATGGATCTAAGAGTAAGGTAAGGTGCCTCATCACCACCTGAAGTAGCCTTGCAGCAATACGGGTCAAAATGTATTCAACGCTGCCATGTTTAAAAACATTGATCAATAATTTTGGTATGATACTTATTTTTATTCTAAGCCTATATTTGTTGAACAACCTGTGGTATATGAGGATTTGAACCAATAGGGGTTAAAATTAGTAGGTCCTACATATGAATGTTTAATCCGGGAATTTTATAGTAATGCAAAGGAATATAGGTCAAGGAAATTTCGTGTTTATGTTNCCTGTGGTATATGAGGATTTGAACCAATAGGGGTTAAAATTAGTAGGTCCTACATATGAATGTTTAATCTGGGAATTTTATAGTAATGCAAAGGAATATAGGTCAAGGAAATTTCGTGTTTATGTTAGGGGAGTTGTGTTTCAAGTTATATTGGCTACTATTGCTAATTTTCTGAATCCTATGACAAAGCATCAGCATCCCCAATACCTCTAAATCACATTACCTTATATGATTGTCATTGGGATTGAGTTGACTGGGAATTCGGAGTATCTCTGGGGTAGATCGAATAAGTATATTAAGCAAGGGAACTTAACTGATAAATACAAAATCTTGAACTTGATTCTTGTGAACAATCTATTGCCCTAGTCCCAGAAAAACCAAATCTACACTTAGAGAGCCTATTTTCTGTATGACTTTGCAATGGGACACACTATAGACTTCCCAACCCTGATAATGGATCAAATGATGGTGACTTTTAAGGCTAAGAAGCCCTCACTCTCATTTGCTGTGTTAGTCTTTAAGTTATTCAGGGAAAAATGATTTATTGTAGATCTCACATAGCCAATGGTGGAGCATTTGACACCATTGGACAAAACCTCGCTAAAGAATAGCCATGAAAGGCAAGGTGAGGAGCAACAAGAAGCGCCACCAGAACCGCAAGCAGATCCATTCCCAGAAGGTGTAGACTTTTAGCCACCAGATGAGCCTCAAAAACAAGAAAAGCAGTCTTATATTCCTGTTGATGGTCAGACTAATCACCAGATTCTGTTAAGACTAGAGGCTAGCATCACCTAGTTGGATCAAAGGATGACTAGCTATGAGGAGAATTAGAATGAGATCCTGAGGCTAGTCCAAGGGCAGTATGGTGGAGGACCAGCAGCTTAGTGACTAGAGTTTTTGAAGTTTTTATGCTCTATGTACTCTTACCAAAATTTTTACTCAAGCACTTTATTTCAGTTTTATGTTTTGAATAGTTGTTTGGATTTTGTTTAGATTAATATGGTTGATTTATGATTTTGCTAAGTTTTGTTATGTTATGATTCTAGCGCTTTGCAAGTATAACCCTAACCAGATTATGCGGGATTTTCATAAATTGATTGTGCACTATCTTTATATTTTCATAGAAACTCGGCATTATGAGCATGTAAAAATTCCTTGATAAATCTTTATGGAGCTTACATATATAGTGTTGATGTAACCCTATATGCAAATTTTGAGCCAATCTTCATTGGAGAGATTTTTCACATTTACTCAAATAAGAATTTTTGATTCAACGGTAATATTTCATTGAATAATCTCATTATCCTTGTTTTCATAAGCACTTGTGGAATACCATGGTTAACATTCCTTTAACTCTTTAATGGAAATTATGCAGATGCATGAATGATGGGAAATGATCTTAGGTCATTAGTGATTTTATTTAGCCTCAGTCATTTCTTTTCCAAAACTATATTTGTAGTAAGCCGTGGTTGAGTCTAAATGAAAATTTCTTTTCTTAAACCCATCAGTTAACCAAGCCATAGAAAAAATATATTAACCGACCCTTGCTATCTAATTTTTTTGCACCCTCTCTTAAGGAAAACATTATACAAAAAAAAGAAAAGAAAATGGTGACTATGATTCAAGAAAGAAAAGAAAAAGGACAAAGAAATGAATCTATGAAATAAAGCAAAGAAAGAAAATAGCAAAAAATGGGATTGAAAGGAGTAATGGGAAATACAATGTGTAAAAGTTTTGGAAAAATGGGAGAGATGAATGCTGCACTAATCGAAAAGTATAGCTCTTTGAATTCCTTTGACGTCATTTCATTAAACCCAATACCCTTTGGCCATGTTATAACCCTGATTAAGTCCTTTTAGATTTCAGAAGTCATGCATATGTATTATTTCCACCTATCCATTAAAAAGGAGTCTGTTGATAATGTTGTTTGATACAGTGTTAATATTCTTTCATGAGATTATGCAATTTTTCAGTTTTATTCAAATGAGCTTCTTTTGGAATATTACATGTGCTGTTATCTTGCTTTGATAATAGCATTCCTATCACATGTAATTTTCTAGTGACAATCACTAAAACTTCAGTGTATTCTTTGATAAGTGATTTCCAGGAAAGGATTGACATCGAGGCTAACTCTTGTACAACTGAATGAAGGATTGCGATATTTCTTAAGTAGTTTTGAAATAAGGAAATCCCTACACACATGCACATGATTTTCTCTGAAAATATATAAATTAGTTTTACAGTTAATGTGTGTTACTCTTATAGTGATCAGGGAAGGAAAGTACCCTAAAAGTATAATAGAATGGCAATTTAATCCTGTTTGTGGATAATATTAATTTTGCAATCCTAACCTTTTAATGTTTTTTGGTATTCTCACTGGAAATTTTCATGAGACAAAACTCGTCCATTAGGAATCACTAGGATTTTAACAGCTTCTTGCATCAACTAAATGCAATCGTGAAATCCATGAAAGTGATTTTGTTTGTTATTACTGGGGGCTAGTAATGTTTGGTTGGGAGTGTGATTAACCCTAAAAAATGTGTAACTGAACTTGGGTTTACGGTTAATTGTGTGCGTAAACTAGGATACAATGATTAATTTATAAAGTATTAGGGTTAATGCATAGTTTGTACATTTGGCAAGGTTTCAAGCGGAAACACAGAAGTTCAAGAGGATCAATGTGTAAAGGCTAAATGAAGAAGGGGAGGCAAGTATAATTCACAAATCAACAAGTCAAACAAAGAGGCTGCTAGGCATGGAAAAACGAGAGGATCTCGACCGTCCGGATGGTGGTGGTGGCGTCCAGATGGTCCTTAAACCACCTCACTTCTCTCTCTTCTCCCATTGGTCCATTTTAGCAACAAAGGCCTCCTATTGGTCAGTTTGGGTGTCTGCCGCCTTACTCACTCCTTCTGATTCCTATAAAATGCCCATTCAAGCCATTTCCCATGAGGATTCACCGGAGTTTAGTCTAGTGTAAGAAAGAAGAAAGGAGAGAAAGTAAAGAATTTTATGTACTTTTATATTTCTGTTTATCATTTGTACTGGGAGGGTTGAACATCTCCCACTTTTGTGCCCTAGCTGGTAATAAGAGTAGCAGTGTTTCAGTTATTCCTCAGTGAAGGACTTTTGTGTATTTTTTTTTAAGTTGTAATGAGTTCATCCCACTCTTATTGCTTATCTGTAGCAATGAGGCGTGAGTAGTCCCTTTATACTTTTCAGTGAAGGGTGAATGCATGTATGATATTGTTTAAGTTATGAAAATGCCGATTTTTTATTTATGCGTTAATATTAATACCTCCCTTAATTATTGGATGGTTACTATTATAATATGCTCATGGTTATGAGCACCAAGCAAAGCTTAATGCTATATACCATACTATCTATAATTATTGCGCAGTTCATGCATGATACAGTAATGTACGCAGTTGGACTTTATGTAACAGGCGGGAGATTGGTTATAGATGAGTTAAATCTTGACATAGTCAATGCTTTTGATTCAATGCATAAACTAGAACTTTGTCTTCATCGAATCATCAACCTACCGATTGAATAGCTAAAGTAAACCTTTTGAGTGGTTCACCGTCGGATTTACTAGGGTTATTTGATTTTTTCATGGTACATAGACCTTCCAACTAACCTAATCAGTTGTTGTGATACGGTTTAGTTGTACATCAAACCTACTAGTAAGCTTTCTAGTAAAATGGGAGTTAATTGTTGTAAGGTGGTATTTTCATAAATGAATAGTGTAATATATGTTGGATTCCCTTATTAAAGAGTACCATTTTATCATTGTCATTCAAAGTTTTAGTTAAGTGTTTATTTGATAATTCTAAGCTCACACTGCAAGTTGTTTTGTTGCACGCTACATATGGCACTTATACTTGGGTGAACGACATAAATCAGGTCAGATCAGAACACTACCTCTTGTAGCGTGTGCACGTTGTACAAAGACTGTTAAAGAAGCTAAACGATTCCTTCTTGACTTCCTAAACAAAAGTCTAATTTTTGAAATGTATCATTATTGAATGTAGTTGGTACTAACACATATCACTCGTCGAGTAGAGCGACTTTAACTATTGGCTTGAAGCAATCCAACGGTTGGATCTTCGTAGATCTAAGGACGAAGATGGAAGAAGAAGACTATCTCCCTCTCTCTCTCTCGGCCGATTTGTGTGGAGGAAGGCTTGGAAGACTAAGTTTTGCCTTTTTAGGTCCTTATTTATTCTTGGCTCATATTGAGCCACACATCTCATTTTAACGAGTCTAATTTTATCTCAAATCAATTAAATCTCGCCCCGCATTAAGTTTAGTAAATTTTTATTCAACTAATTTTAAATAATTTTTTGGGTCCCATGAATAGAACCTGATCACGATAATTTTAGTCAAGTAACATCCTATCGCTTTATAACACGCTAAAAAATCTGACTGTCTCAAAATTCAAGAAAAATTGACTGGGTTAACTAGATTTTGTAGGATGAATCCAACGGTGAGGTCTATTTCATCATATGATTCCTATAAAAATTAGGGTCTTTGACCCGTGCTTTAATGTCTAATTACTGTTTTACAATTTTTTTATTAATTTTTAATTTTTTTGGGTTTTACATTCTCCCCCCTTAAGAGAATTTCATCCCTTAAATTACACATACATACCCATATAATAAATGCATATGCAACAAGTCATATAATAAACTATGTCCACAAGAAATGTACCTCCATCCTCAAATAGGAATGGATAGGTTGTGTGGATAATATCCTCACGTTCCCATGTCGCCTCTTCCATACCATAGTGTTTCCATAGCACCTTCTCCAGCCTCACAGTCTTGCCACTCAAAACCTGCTCTCAGTTATCCATGATAGGCATCGGTCCCTCCTCAAATGTCCCATTTATATCAATAACCAGCTCACCTCAATCTACCACTTGCATAGGATATAGGGTGTACTTCAAGAGCATAGAGATATGGAACACTAAGTGAACACTAGTTAGATTTGACAGTAACACCAATCGGTAAACAACTATACCAACCCTTTCGAGTACATTGAAGGGCCTGATATACTTTAGTGATATCTTTTCCTTCTTTCTAAAACTGGCCACTTCCCTGTTAGACATGACCTTTAAGAATAGTTGATCTCAAACCTCAAACTCCAGAGCATCCGTCGCTTGTAGAGGTAGCTCTTCTATTCGCTCTGAGCTGTAATAAGATGCACTGGTATAACAACCACCTTCTCTAAGGTGTATCTGATGAAGTTCAGACCCATGGAAGGTCTCTCACCAACCTCTGTCCAACAAACCAGAGAATGGCACGACCACCCATAAAAGTGCCTTATAGGGTGCCATCTGAATACTTGCCTGATAAATATTATTGTAGGTGAATTCCACCAAGAGTAAGTGATCCCCCTAGCCACCTTTGAGATCAAGGATGTCTAAAATCTAGATAGTCCTCTAAAATATAGATGGTTTTCTTCAATTGACCATTTATTTGGGAATGAAAAGTTGTACTCATCATCAATTGCATCCCAATAGCTCAATGAAAGCTCTCCAATATCTGATTCCAATCCGATACTATAGATATAGGTACCCCATGCAATAGGATTATCTCCCATTTATACAATATATAGAATTCCTCTATTATGAAGGTCATTCAAAACCAAAAAGTGTACCAACATGTTAAGCCGATCCACTATCACCCATATCGCGTCGTGCACACGCAAAGTCCTTGGTAAGTGAGTCAAAAAATCTGTAGTGTCATGTTTCCACTTCAAATTAGCCACCTCCAAAGGCTGGAGCAACCCTGCTACCCTCTGGTGCTCTACCTCTCCCAAAAATGAGCCGTAAACCTGGGATCCCGATCCGATACTATAGATACGGGTACCCCATGCAACCGGACAATCTCCCGTATATATAACCTACAAAATTCCTCCAGTGTGAAGGTCATCCGTACGGCCAAAAAGTGTGCCGACTTAGTAAGCCGGTCCACTATCACCCATACCGCGTCATGTCCCCGTGATGTCCGTGGCAAGTGAGTCACAAAATCCATCGTAACATGTTCCCACTTCCACTCAGCTACCTCCAATGGCTGGAGTAACCCTGCTGGTCTCTGGTGTTCAGCCTTCACTTGCTGACACGTGAGACATCTACTAACAAAATTACCAACTTGCCGCTTCATCCCATTCCAATAATACTGGCGACGAAGATCATGATACATCTTTGTGCCCCCTGGATGAACCGCAAAACGGGAGCAATGAAACTCCCTAAGGATCTCCTCTTTCAGATCCGCCAACTGAGGAACCGCAACCCTTCCTCGATACCGAAGACTACCATCCGAGTGAATGGCCCAGCCCTCGTCACNTAAAAGTGCCTTATAGGGTGCCATCTGAATACTTGCCTGATAAATATTATTGTAGGTGAATTCCACCAAGAGTAAGTGATCCCCCTAGCCACCTTTGAGATCAAGGATGTCTAAAATCTAGATAGTCCTCTAAAATATAGATGGTTTTCTTCAATTGACCATTTATTTGGGAATGAAAAGTTGTACTCATCATCAATTGCATCCCAATAGCTCAATGAAAGCTCTCCAATATCTGATTCCAATCCGATACTATAGATATAGGTACCCCATGCAATAGGATTATCTCCCATTTATACAATATATAGAATTCCTCTATTATGAAGGTCATTCAAAACCAAAAAGTGTACCAACATGTTAAGCCGATCCACTATCACCCATATCGCGTCGTGCACACGCAAAGTCCTTGGTAAGTGAGTCAAAAAATCTGTAGTGTCATGTTTCCACTTCAAATTAGCCACCTCCAAAGGCTGGAGCAACCCTGCTACCCTCTGGTGCTCTACCTTGACTTGCCAACATGTGAGACATCTACTAATAAAGTCTCCAACGTGTCTCTTCATCCCACTCTAGTAATATTGGTGGCAAAGATCATGATACAACTTCGTGCCACTAGGATGCACAACAAAAAGGGAGCAATGAAATGCCCTAAAAATCTCCTCTCTCAAATCCGTAGCCTGGGGAACCACAATTCTGCCTTTGAATCAAAGAATGCCATCAGCATGAATGGCCTAACCCACATCACCTGTATCCATTTGTATCTGGTCCTAAATGGACAATATCTTTGTGTCCTACTCTTGGGACTCGATCACCCTGCTCAGTAATGAAGTCGTAGCCACCATACTATACAAAACGCTCTGTGCTTGATTCTTGCAATGTAGCCCAAATTGCCCCATAGTCTCAAGCATCTACCACTCTCAGGAAGCTATACTAGCCAACACTCCCCATGACTTCCAGCTAAGTGTATCAACCATCACATTTGCCTTACCGGGGTGGTAATGTAAAGTGAAGTCATAATCCTCTAGGTACTCCATCCACATGTGATGCCTCATGTTAGGGTTCCGATGTGTAAAGATGTACTTTAGACTCTTGTGGTCTGGAAACACCTCAAACTAATCTCCATACAAATAGTGGTGACATGCCTTCAAGGCAAAGGCAATGACCACCAACTCCATGTCATGTGTAGGGTAGTTCTGCTCATGTTTCTTAAGTTATCGTGAACCATAAATTACTACACTCCTAGATTGCATCAAAACACATCTCAATCCATCCTTTGAGGCATCACAATATACTATGTATCTCTATCCCCTCTCTGGCACTATAAGAATAGGAGATGAAGTCAGTCTCCTCTTTAACTCCTGGAATGCCTCTTTACATGAGTTATCCTACATAAATTTGACCTCTTTTCTTATCAATCTCATCATTGGTGCCGTTAATCGGGAGAAGTCCTTGATGAATCTCCGATAGTACCTTGTCAATTCCAAGAAACTGCGTATTTCAAAGATTGACTTTGGCCTCTCCTAATTAATCACTGCCTCTAACTTCTCCAGGTAAATAGATGCACCTAAAGCAGACACTATGTGTCCTTAAAACTTCACCACAGTAAGCCAAAACTCATACTTGTTGAACTTTGCGTATAATTGATGGTCTTTCAAGGCCTGGACAACGATGCTCAAGTGACCCTCATGCTCCTCCTAGGATATGGAGTAGATTAGAATGTTATCAACAAATATCACGATGAACTGATCTAGGTAGCGCTATAATACCATGTGCATGAGATCCATGAATCCCACTGGGGTATTCGTCAACTCAAAAGGCATCACATTAAACTCAAAATGCCCGTAGCACATCCTAAATGCCGTCTTGGATCAGGAGTGAATAACAGAGATTCTTTCTAGGATGAAATATTAGCCTCCCTAATTCTCAACTAATGGTATCCCGTGCGTAAATCTATCTTGGAGTAGACCCATACCCCCCTCAGCTTGTCAAAAAGATCATCAATCCTCGGTAGTGAATATTTGTTCTTAATAATGACCTAATTGAATTGTTGATAGTCAATGCAAAGCCTAAGGGTCATGTCCTTGTTCTTGGTGAATAGCGTCGTAGCACCCCAAGGTGCACTACAAGAAAACTAGGCATTTGCTTTGGACTTTTTTGCTTCAGCTAAATGTTGAAAAAAACACTCTACATTTTGCATCAGCATGTTCTGCCGAAGCAGAAAATTCAGTATTTGCTTCAGTAAAAGGTTCAAAGAAAAAATTACGAGTATTTGCTTTAGAACTAATGAAAAGGAAAAACTTTAATTCAAAATGACATCATTTTGAACCCTAATAATCCAACCTCCCTTCCCCTCATCCCTTTACGTTAGCCTCTTCCCATTCCCCAACCTTCTCTTTGATGCCTCTACCTCTCTATGTCTCTTTATGTCACTCTCTGAAGTAACGAAAACTACACTACTATAGGCCACCCTCAGCTTCTCTAACTCTTCCACATTCACATAGTCTCTCCCTTCTTTCCCTCAGCTGCCAAGCCTCCCTTCTCTCTCATTTCCACAATCTACCAACAAATCTGGCATAACTATTACCATTTGCCACCAAATTCGATGCCATCGCCACAATTTACTACCAGCAACTCTAGATCTGGTGCCACAAACACATCTGGCACCAAAACCTCTAGATCTGGCGACCGATCCTCTCTCACATAGTTAACTATCTTTTTTCCTCTCTGTTCTTCTGCCCCTCTCTTTTTTCCTCTTTCTCTCCCTCCCACACCACCCTACTGTTTGCCACCATCCCAAATTGGAATGAATTGATTTTTCGTTTGAAACTAGGGTAAACACTTCCATTCTGAAATTAAGGTTAATTTTTGTTTGATATTGACTTTTTTGGTTTGAAACTAGTGTTAATATTTTTATTTTGAAATTAGGGTTAATTTTTTTGATTTTGATTTTGATTTTAATAAATGAATTTATTTTAAATAATAATTGGGGTTTGATTTTGATTTTAATATTTGAATTTATTTTGATGAGACTATGGCTATGGAGGCTAAGACGATCAAGCACATGATCGAGGACGATTGCACTGATGAGGCCATTCCTTTGCCTAATGTGGCCAGCATAATTTTATTGAAGGTCATTGAATAGTACAAGAAGCACGTCAATGCTCCCATATCTAAGGATCATGTTAGTGATGTCGACAATGATTTCAAATCTTTTGATGCCGACTTTGTGAAGGAACTGACGATTGAAGAACACATTACTTGACCGCAATTTGGTATAGCCCTTTGAACCCTTTGTTTTTTTCCTTTTTAATGATGTAAATATAATGTGATTATCTAGTTTTATGTGGGTTTTTGAATGATTTTTTGTTATAGGGTTTGCAACTATCGACGTATTTGGGGATTCTGTGGGTAGTTTCTTGGGGTACTGGTTTAGTTTGAGATTGATTTTGTATTCTATGATGTGTGCTCCTTAGTTAGCATTCATAATGACTATACAATTTAGTGATTGTTTTGTTTAAAGAACAAAGATTGTGTATTGAGAGGATATACCATCAACTTAATGTATAATTTTATTACTTAGAATACATTTGCCATTTCTTCAACTAGAAATTTCAAGTACCATTGACCTAAATTAGATGTTAGTGATAAAAATCATGGATCATGCAAGAATACTATGTTTGGATTTTTTTTGTTAAAGTATATGTGTATTGATTTTTTTTTGGAGGGGGGGGNGGCAACCTGTGAGCCTCAAATGTGTTCTGCTGAAGGATGCAGGACCAGAATTTTGTGGCTGACAGGGGATGCCCTGGCATATGGATGTGAAAGGTTTTATTTTAAACCTAAAGTTCAGATGATTAAAAAATTTGCATCTTTTGCTCTACTTGTTGCCAAGTTATTTCGTATCATGGAACTATGCAGTTTTATTTTTCTTTTCTTGTTGCTGTGAATGTTAACATGTATACTCGTGTTCCATTTTGCATTGGAATCTATGAAATATCTATTAGGTATTCACAGATGACCCACATATTTTAGAGTATATTCATGACAGAAATTCTTGCCAGTTTGTTCTGATTTAATTTCTTTTGAATATTTCTAGCAACTTGAGTTGTCATGCCCATGGTAGTAACACTTTCATAAGTCCCCATAGAGCTTTCTTTAACGGAAACTATCTTGTCTCTATCAAGTCATAGGCAGTCCTAGTAGTTGCTATGGATGTGAGTAAGCTTCAAAACGTTCAAGTGAAGTTGTGTGACTCATTGCCTAAACACTTTGATATGTTGGAGATATACTGGTAAAAAATGTAATATTCAAACTCACTTGAAGTGTATTGGACTTGGAAAAGTTTTGTCAAATATGAATGATAAAGCACAAACATAATATCTTAATTATGGTAGAAGGTAAATTACCTATGATGTTTACACATTTTGTGAATAAATGGCAAAAAATTATTTCGTGGAGTTGTATAGGTCTGAATGTGCTTAATACTGTTATAGTTGTATACTGAAGCACAATAGCTGAAATAATTTTGCTTAGCTTTTGTAATTTGTACTTGATGTCATTAAAAAAGACATCTGGAATGTCAGTAACACCTCTTGAATGCAGTCCATTGGTTGCTAAGATAATGAGGTAGAAAATGGAATTATACACTTTGACTGATATTTTATTGTTTGCTTAAAGACTTTAGCCCCTATCACGTGGTAGTTGAGCATGATCTAATGTTTCGGTTATTAAGAATGGTCGGAGGAAGAATCTGATTTCTTGGTTGCAGGGTTAGATGAGGCACATTTCTTGGTGGAAGAATAAAAGCTCTGGCTGTCAAGTGTGAGCATGCTACTTCAACAGCAGTTACATGCGTGCATAATTGGAGGTTACATCAATATCCAATTTATACCTATCAACACCCAATTTCTTGCTCTTTTTTTTGGTTTTTTTTTTTTTGGAGGGGGGGGGGGGAGGGGGCATTGGTAATTGGCATTGCTCCATTGTGATCTAGGCATAAGTGTTCAAATAGCAAAAAAATCTCTCTGCATGTAAGGGTAAGACTGCATATATTTGACCCTCCATAGACCTTGCAATAGTAGAGTAGTTGTGCTGTGACACCCCAAAATCCAGAGGTCCGTTGATTACCCATCAACCCGCGGAATACCCGTAAATACCGAGTGACTCGATATCACACCGTTATGTCCCATTTACTGAGGTCCATAACTTAACAAAATTTGGGCAGAGTCTCCTTTGTACAGGGAACTCTACCCAATACCCAACCTGTGCAACATAACTCACATGACCCATCTGAGGCCCAATATAAACAATGACCGCACCGGGTCCATTTATAAGTAAACATTGACCACACCGGGTCCAATTATCCATATTTATAGCAAAACATGCAAGGTTACTTTAACATTAGTGCATATATGTAATAGTTATCATTTAAATCCACCAAGGTCTAATAAGCCTCAATATACCTCAATTAGTGTCCATTTGTATCCTTGGAACTAGAGAAATCCAAGTCCATTGGTGTTCTTTAAATCAAAGAAATCCAAGCCTGGAAGCTTAGTGCATAGTTTGAAAAATTTCGGTTTTAGAGTCACCGTTCGAACAGCACTATTCACATTCGAACGTCCCTTGGTTTTGAAAAATAGGTAGCTCCCAGTACATTTGGTTCTCTGCTGGTTTT
>CAUOFW020000947.1:1082290-1130730 GCA_963454935.2 Ilex paraguariensis | reverse complement strand
AGGAATCGCACCTCCGGCTCCGTACGCCGTTACACTTTTCTGGAATTTCACCGCCGGTAAGTGTATGAACCAAGTGGTCGGGTTTTTCACCCGAGGGAGTGTCTAGCCCTACTTGCTATACCCGACACAAGTTTTCTTATGCATGTAATCGTGCGACTCCCTAGGACGTTCCATCCCACTTTTTCGAGCCCACCATCAAGCACCATGCAACCCTACACCCACACTCATACATGTAGCCCATGAATGTGATGTCAATTCCATGTCCATATTGCAATGCATGTCAAATGAATAATTTTTACATATCATTGTATACCATGACAATTTATATCATTTGCATATAATCCTCATAACCATTTCAAGTTCAATATATCCAAGAGCATATATCAACACTTCATCAACATGATAACACATAATACATGCTAATATCACATTTCATTCACAAGGCATAATATAAAACACAAAGCATGCCCACATGATCCCAATTTCCAAGGGATTACATAAATACTTCCATATACCAAAATCAAGCCAAAATTTTATATGGACCATTTCAAACAAAATAAAAATCAGAATATATGATTTTAACATAACCAATTATCGAAACATTCTAGAAATCACAAACTAGCACTTTCTAACTACCAATTCACACTAGAATTGATCCTACCCATTTCCATAACATCAACCATAATGGAAAAATGTTAGAAATACCCAAAACAGTCCGTATGAACCCTATGGACACCTTAGGTTAGAAATAGGTCCGAGTAGGAGGAACCCTATCTCTTGAAGCGTAAATAATTCGTAGGAAACCTCAAGAACAAGATTCAAGCCGAAAGCTTAGATTTATTCAAAATTCTCCCTTTGGATCTTCGGTGAAAATCTTTATTTTTGGTACCCACGCATAGCCCTCGTCGCGTAGATCGACTTTAATTCTTGGTCTGACGAATTCCGACCGACGAAACTCCGAGAATCGGCGGAAGAAAGCTTGAAGAATTTATTTTTTTTCCTCTTTGCTCTTGGGTCTGATCTAGCCGGCCAAATGAAGAGAAAACATCTGATTTTTCAGATATTTGCCCACTTTTATACTTTTTAAAGACTTGGCCCTAGTCGCGCCAAGTGTCCTCCTTTGTCCGAGTCCGTTTTCGGCCCGAAACGATTAAATTTCGTACCGATTTAAGCTCAAAATATTTTATATGAACTTTATTTAAAATATTTTTTAAATTTCAAAATTTTTATAAAATTTTCATTTTTGGGGATCACCGGACCGTCGCCTTGAAAAACGTAAAAAACTCGAGTATCCCAGAATTCGACAAAAATTGACAAGACAACTTGGTTTCGCGATGCGAATCCAACGGTGACATCTGTTGTTTCATCCGAGCTCTAGAAAAACATTGATTTTAATCTCGCATAATAACGACAAATTACCATTTTGCCCTTTATTGGAAAAAGTTCAAATTTTTTCCAAGTTTCACATTCTTCCCCCCTTAAAAGAATTTTGTCCCCGAAATTCACATACACGTGCACATACAATCACATGCATATACGACAATCAAATAATGCTAAATGACTATAAGAATGTACCTTCATCCTCGAACAAGAAAAGGATAACTGGTACGGATAGTGTCCTTGCCCTCCCATGTCGCCTCCTCTACTCCTCGATGCTGCCACAACACCTTTACTAGCTGCACGGTCTTGGCTCACAAAACCTGTTCCTGGATATCCATGATGCGTACTAGTCCTTCCTCGAAGGTCCCATCAACATCAACAACAACCTTTCCCCAATCCACCATATGAGTCGGATCCGGGGTGTATTTTCAGAGCATAGAGACATGAAATACCGCATGAACACCCGATAAATTTGGCGGTAATGCCAACCGGTAAGCCACTGCNGGCCGGGTTTTTCAGTCGAGGGAGTATCTAGCCCTACTTGCTACCCGACACAAGTTTTCTTATGCATGTAATCGTGCGACTCCCTAGGACGTTCCATCCCACTTTTTCGAGCCCACCATCAAGCACCATGCAACCCAACACCCACACTCATACATGTAGCCCATGAATGTGATGTCAATTCCATGTCCATATTGCAATGCATGTCAAATGAATAATTTTTACATATCATTGTATACCATGACAATTTATATCATTTGCATATAATCCTCATAACCATTTCAAGTTCAATATATCCAAGAGCATATATCAACACTTCATCAACATGATAACACATAATACATGCTAATATCACATTTCATTCACAAGGCATAATATAAAACACAAAGCATGCCCACATGATCCCAATTTCCAAGGGATTACATAAATACTTCCATATACCAAAATCAAGCCAAAATTTTATATGGACCATTTCAAACAAAATAAAAATCAGAATATATGATTTTAACATAACCAATTATCGAAACATTCTAGAAATCACAAACTAGCACTTTCTAACTACCAATTCACACTAGAATTGATCCTACCCATTTCCATAACATCAACCATAATGGAAAAATGTTAGAAATACCCAAAACAGTCCGTATGAACCCTATGGACACCTTAGGTTAGAAATAGGTCCGAGTAGGAGGAACCCTATCTCTTGAAGCGTAAATAATTCGTAGAAAACCTCAAGAACAAGATTCAAGCCGAAAGCTTAGATTTATTCAAAATTCTCCCTTTGGATCTTCGGTGAAAATCTTTATTTTTGGTACCCACGCATAGCCCTCGTCGCGTAGATCGACTTTAATTCTTGGTCTGACGAATTCCGACCGACGAAACTCCGAGAATCGGCGGAAGAAAGCTTGAAGAATTTATTTTTTTTCCTCTTTGCTCTTGGGTCTGATCTAGCCGGCCAAATGAAGAGAAAACATCTGATTTTTCAGATATTTGCCCACTTTTATACTTTTTAAAGACTTGGCCCTAGTCGCGCCAAGTGTCCTCCTTTGTCCGAGTCCGTTTTCGGCCCGAAACGATTAAATTTCGTACCGATTTAAGCTCAAAATATTTTATATGAACTTTATTTAAAATATTTTTTAAATTTCAAAATTTTTATAAAATTTTCATTTTTGGGGATCACCGGACCGTCGCCTTGAAAAACGTAAAAAACTCGAGTATCCCAGAATTCGACAAAAATTGACAAGACAGCTTGGTTTCGCGATGCGAATCCAACGGTGACATCTGTTGTTTCATCCGAGCTCTAGAAAAACATTGATTTTAATCTCGCATAATAACGACAAATTACCATTTTGCCCTTTATTGGAAAAAGTTCAAATTTTTTCCAAGTTTCACATTCTTCCCCCCTTAAAAGAATTTTGTCCCCGAAATTCACATACACGTGCACATACAATCACATGCATATACGACAATCAAATAATGCTAAATGACTATAAGAATGTACCTTCATCCTCGAACAAGAAAAGGATAACTGGTACGGATAGTGTCCTTGCCCTCCCATGTCGCCTCCTCTACTCCTCGATGCTGCCACAACACCTTTACTAGCTGCACGGTCTTGGCTCACAAAACCTGTTCCTGGATATCCATGATGCGTACTAGTCCTTCCTCGAAGGTCCCATCAACATCAACAACAACCTTTCCCCAATCCACCATATGAGTCGGATCCGGGGTGTATTTTCAGAGCATAGAGACATGAAATACCGCATGAACACCCGATAAATTTGGCGGTAATGCCAACCGGTAAGCCACTGCACCCACCCTCTCGAGTACCTCAAAGGGCCCAATATACCTTGGTGACAACTTTTTCTGCTTACCAAACCTGACCACTCCTCTCATAGGCATCACCTTCAAGAAGACATGATCTCCCACCTCAAACTCCAGAGGTTGCCGTCGTCTGTCGGTGTAGCACTTCTGTCGGCTCTGAGCCGTGAGAAGACGTTTTCGTATCAAGTCCACCTTCTCAGAGGTGTCCCTTACCAAATTCGGACCCAGAGATGATCTCTCTCCCACCTCTGTCCAACAAATCGGAGAACGGCATGACCTCCCATATAATGCCTCATAGGGTGCCATCTGTATGCTCGCCTGGTAACTGTTATTGTATGCGAACTCCACCAAGGGTAAGTGATCTTCCTAGCTACCTTTAAGATCTAGGATGCATACCCGTAGAATGTCCTCTAAAGTCTGGATAGTCCTCTCAAACTGACCGTCCGTACGGGGATGAAAAGCAATGCTCATCATTAATTGTATCCCCATGGCTCGCTGGAAACTCTCCCAANACAGTCCGTATGAACCCTATGGACACCTTAGGTTAGAAATAGGTCCGAGTAGGAGGAACCCTATCTCTTGNTAACCGTCCGTACGGGGATGAAAAGCAATGCTCATCATTAACTGTATCCCCATGGCTCGCTGGAAACTCTCCCAAAAATGAGCCGTAAACCTGGGATCTTGGTCCGATACAATAAATACGGGTACTCCATGCAGCCGGACAATCTCCCGTATATACAACCCGTAGAATTCCTCTAGTGTGAAGGTCATCCGCACAGCCAAAAAGTGTGCCGACTTAGTAAGCCGATCCACTATCACCCACACCGCATCATGACCCCAAGATGTCCGTGGCAAATGGGTCACAAAATCCATCGTGATATGCTCCCACTTCTACTCAGCTACCTCTAAAGGCTGGAGTAAACCTGCTGGTCTCTAGTGTTCAGCCTTAACCTGCTGACACGTGAGACATCAACTGACAAAGTCGCCAACCTGCCTCTTCATCCCACTCCAGTAATAATGGCGATGAAGATCATGATACATCTTTGTGTCCCCTGGATGAACCGCAAAACGCAAGCAATGAAACTCCCTGAGGATCTCCTCTCTGAGCTCCGCAGACTTAGGAACCATAATCCATCCCCTGAACCGAAGACTACCATCTGTGTGAATGATCCAGCCTTCATTACCCGTACCCAACAGTACTCGGTCCCTGATGGACACTAACTCGATATCCTGTCCCTAGGACTCAACCACCCTGCTCAGTAGGGAAGGTGTAGCCACCAAGCTCCCCAAAGTACCCTGAGTATAATCAGCATAACGTAGCCCGAACTATCCCACAGTCTCAAGCATCCTCCACTCCCAGGAATCCATACTAGCCATAACTCCCCGCGACTTCCGGCTAAGTGCATCAGCCACCATGTNCATAACGTAGCCCGAACTATCCCATAGTCTCAAGCATCCTCCACTCCCGGGAATCCATACTAGCCATAACTCCCCGCGACTTCCGGCTAAGTGCATCAGCCACCATGTTTGCCTTACCGGGATGGTATTACAAATTGAAGTCGTAGTCCTCTAGATACTCCATCTACCTGCGTTGCCTCATGTTGAGGTCCCGCTGAGTGAAAATATACTTCAAACTCGTGTGGTCTGAAAACACTTCAAACTGCTCGCCATACAAGTAGTGACGCCAAACCTTCAAGGCAAAGAAAATGACCGCCAACTCTATGTCATATGTGAGGTAATTCTGCTCGTGATTCTTTAGCTGCCGAGAACCATAAGATACTACCCTCCCAAACTGCATCAAAACACATCCCAGCCCGTCCTTCGAGGCATCACAATAGACCTTGTACCTCTGTCCCCGTTTTGGGACTATTAGAATAGGAGCTGAAGTAAGCCTCCTCTTCAACTATTGGAATGCATTCTCACAAGAGTCATTCCACACAAACTTGACCTCTTTCCGGGTCAACTTCGTCATAGGCGCAGCCAATCGGGAGAAATCCTCAATAAACCGTTGGTAGTACCTTGCCAATCCCAAGAAACTACCTATCTCGAAGACTGACTTCGATCTCTCCCAATTCGTAACTGCCTCAACCTTCTCTGGGTCCACAGAGACACCCGAAGCCGACACTATATACCCCAAAAACTTTACCTCTGTAAGCCAAAATTTACACTTGCTGAACTTGGCGTACAATTGATGCTCTCTCAATATCTGGAGAACAATCCTTAAGTGACCCTCATACTCCTCCTCAGACTTGGAGTAGATCAGGATGCCATCAATAAAAACCACAACAAACTGATCTAAATAGGGTTGGAACACCCTATGCATGAGATCCATGAATTCCGCTAGAGCATTCATTAATCCAAAAGGCATGACAATAAACTCAAAATGCTCATACCGCATCCTAAACGCCGTCTTAGGGATATCTTCCTCCCTAACTCTCAACTGATGGTAACCGGTGCGAAGATCTATCTTGGAGTAGACCCGCGCCCCTCTCTGCTGATCAAATAGGTCATCGATCCTTAGCAAAGGGTACCTANTGACCGTCCGTACGGGGATGAAAAGCAATGCTCATCATTAATTGTATCCCCATGGCTCGCTGGAAACTCTCCCAAAAATGAGCCGTAAACCTGGGATCCTGGTCCGATACAATAAATACGGGCACTCCATGCAGCCGGACAATCTCNACAAACTTGACCTCTTTCAGGGTCAACTTCGTCATAGGCGTAGCCAATCGGGAGAAATCCTCAATAAACCGTTGGTAGTACCTTGCCAATCCCAAGAAACTACCTATCTCGAAGACTGACTTCGATCTCTCCCAATTCGTAACTGCCTCAACCTTCTCTGGGTCCACAGATACACCCGAAGCCGATACTATATACCCCAAAAACTTTACCTCTGTAAGCCAAAATTTACACTTGCTGAACTTGGCGTACAATTGATGCTCTCTCAATATCTGGAGAACAATCCTTAAGTGACCCTCATACTCCTCCTCAGACTTGGAGTAGATCAGGATGCCATCAATAAAAACCACAACAAACTGATCTAAATAGGGTTGGAACACCCTATGCATGAGATCCATGAATTCCGCTAGAGCATTCATTAATCCAAAAGGCATGACAATAAACTCAAAATGCTCATACCGCATCCTAAACGCCGTCTTAGGGATATCTTCCTCCCTAACTCTCAACTGATGGTAACCGGTGCGAAGATCTATCTTGGAGTAGACCCGCGCCCCTCTCTGCTGATCAAATAGGTCATCGATCCTTAGCAAAGGGTACCTATTCTTGATAGTGACCCGGTTCAATTCCCGATAATNAAATACGGGCACTCCATGCAGCCGGACAATCTCCCGTATATACAACCCGTAGAATTCCTCTAGTGNAGGCGCAGCCAATCGGGAGAAATCCTCAATAAACCGTTGGTAGTACCTTGCCAATCCCAAGAAACTACCTATCTCGAAGACTGACTTCGATCTCTCCCAATTCGTAACTGCCTCAACCTTCTCTGGGTCCACAGAGACACCCGAAGCCGACACTATATACCCCAAAAACTTTACCTCTGTAAGCCAAAATTTACACTTGCTGAACTTGGCGTACAATTGATGCTCTCTCAATATCTGGAGAACAATCCTTAAGTGACCCTCATACTCCTCCTCAGACTTGGAGTAGATCAGGATGCCATCAATAAAAACCACAACAAACTGATCTAAATAGGGTTGGAACACCCTATGCATGAGATCCATGAATTCCGCTAGAGCATTCATTAATCCAAAAGGCATGACAATAAACTCAAAATGCTCATACCGCATCCTAAACGCCGTCTTAGGGATATCTTCCTCCCTAACTCTCAACTGATGGTAACCGGTGCGAAGATCTATCTTGGAGTAGACCCGCGCCCCTCTCTGCTGATCAAATAGGTCATCGATCCTTAGCAAAGGGTACCTATTCTTGATAGTGACCCGGTTCAATTCCCGATAATCAATAAACAACCGAAGAGTCTTGTCTTTCTTCTTGGCAAACAAGACCAGAGTGCCCCATGGTGAAGTGCTCGGTCTAATAAACCCCTTGTCCAACAATTCTTACAATTGGACCTTGAGTTCTTTCAACTCAGCTGGTGCCATCCTATGCGGAGTCATAGAGATAGGTGATGTACCTGGATACAACTCTATAGTAAAGTCTACATTCCTATGTAAAGGTAATCCCTGTAGTTCATGCAGAAAACATCCTCATACTCGCACACAACCTGAGGTAGACCAAACTCCTGCCTCACCTCGTCCTCCAGGGTAAGGCTAGCAAGCCAACCCATCAACTGTCCATGCCATCTAGAGTTATACACGGCTTGGGGTAAAGCATATTGCTTCTCCCCATGAAACTTAAAACAAACACCATCAGGCGTATAGGTCGTAACCCTTTTCCGATCACAATCAATGACGACTCGGTATGCCGTCAACCAATCCATCCCAAGGATNATTGATGCTCTCTCAATATCTGGAGAACAATCCTTAAGTGACCCTCATACTCCTCCTCAGACTTGGAGTAGATCAGGATGCCATCAATAAAAACCACAACAAACTGATCTAAATAGGGTTGGAACACCCTATGCATGAGATCCATGAATTCCGCTAGAGCATTCATTAATCCAAAAGGCATGACAATAAACTCAAAATGCTCATACCGCATCCTAAACGCCGTCTTAGGGATATCTTCCTCCCTAACTCTCAACTGATGGTAACCGGTGCGAAGATCTATCTTGGAGTAGACCCGCGCCCCTCTCTGCTGATCAAATAGGTCATCGATCCTTAGCAAAGGGTACCTATTCTTGATAGTGACCCGGTTCAATTCCCGATAATCAATAAACAACCGAAGAGTCTTGTCTTTCTTCTTGGCAAACAAGACCAGAGTGCCCCATGGTGAAGTGCTCGGTCTAATAAACCCCTTGTCCAACAATTCTTACAATTGGACCTTGAGTTCTTTCAACTCAGCTGGTGCCATCCTATGCGGAGTCATAGAGATAGGTGATGTACCTGGATACAACTCTATAGTAAAGTCTACATTCCTATGTAAAGGTAATCCCTGTAGTTCATGCAGAAAACATCCTCATACTCGCACACAACCTGAGGTAGACCAAACTCCTGCCTCACCTCGTCCTCCAGGGTAAGGCTAGCAAGCCAACCCATCAACTGTCCATGCCATCTAGAGTTATACACGGCTTGGGGTAAAGCATATTGCTTCTCCCCATGAAACTTAAAACAAACACCATCAGGCGTATAGGTCGTAACCCTTTTCCGATCACAATCAATGACGACTCGGTATGCCGTCAACCAATCCATCCCAAGGATTACATCAAACTCTGACATGTCCATGACCATAAGGTCCATGGTGAGTAGAATCCCCAAGATCTGTAACTCACAACCCCGACATATCTGATCAATTCTCACCCCAGCACCTAGGGGAGAACTCACATGCAACGACTCTTCTAAGGTCTTAAGCTCTAAGCCCAAGTCATTCACACAAGATGCAGCAATAAATGAATGAGATGCACCAGAATCACATAATACTTTAGCCCATAACAAGAGAGTAAGAATGTACCATGTATCACCGACGGATCTACTGGCTCAGTTTGTGGCATAATGGCATAGACACGCCCCTGAGTCCCTGAAGTCCTGGCTTGTGAGCCTTGGCCTCGTCCTTGACCCATGCCTTGGCCCATCTGGCCAACTTGCAGTGTCCCCAAAAAAGAAAGAGTAGGGCCTTGTGCTGTACCCTAGAACTGGTACTGGTTGCCCTGACCTATAGTAGGGTAATGAGAAGCATACTGCGTATGTGGTTGTTCCACTGATGTCTGAGACTATGATGACCCATGACCTTGGGATCCCTGCCTCTGAGGACAAGCCCTCCTCATGTATCCTAGATGGTGGCCATGATAGCAAGTCCTCTGGCTAGCCTGGTAGGATTGATTTCATCCACCTTGGGAGGAATGACCTTGGCCTTGATAACTGCGGCCCTGTCCCTGAAACCCTTGTGGAGTAGAAGTCCTCTGCTTCTTCCTCGAGCTAGAAGAAGAGGATTGACCCTCCTTCTTCTTGTCTTTTGCACCAGACTCCCGGATGCTCCTTGCGTCATCCACCTCTCTCTCAATGGCCAAAGCTGTGGTGACCATCAAGTCGAAGTCTTGTAGAGGAAGACAGATAATTTTACCCCAGATGGATAACTTCAGCCCATCCTCAAATTTCCTGACCTTCGCCATATCTGTGGCCACATATTGGTCAGTGAAACGTGCTAACTTAGTGAATTTAGCCATGTATTCCATCACTGACATCGTTCCTTGCCTCAGATCTAGGAACTCCTAGGCCTTCGCATGCCTCGCAGCCGCCAGGAAGTATTTCCCCATGAAGAGTTCCTTGAACTCTCCCCATGTCATGGCCTCCAAGTTCTTGGAATCTTTCACCCAATCCCACCATACTTGGGATTCCCCCTCTAGTTGGAATGTTGCTAGAGTCATCTTGGTGGCGTTAGAGGTGATCTTCATTGCCCTCAAGATCTTGTCAACCTGCCGAAACCAATGATCAGCTACCATCGGGTCCGCCCCTCCCATGAAGATCGGCGACTAATGTGCCTTGAACTTCTGGAGATGACTGGAGCCTCCTTGGCCCCCACTTGTACCCGTCTATGCGATAGTGGCAACTATAGCACCAAGAGCCTCTATGAAGGCTTGTTGGTCAGTAGTAGGTGGTGGTTGGTTGTTCCGCCCAATACCTCGACGTCGGCCGTATCCTGTTCCTCTTATTGCCATCTACACACATGTCAAATGACAATAGAATATTCACATAACATCCCAATGTAGGGGTCAAACTTGAAACATTGAGATTTTATCTCCTTGTTTTCCTAGTAGAGTCTATAGCATCCACTAGAAAATATTTAAACTTGAACTATCCCGTTCATTTCTTTTCCAACTCCCAAGGTTATGTTTTCTAACCCTTGTGTCTCTTTTCATATACACTTTACTATGTATATCATTCACATAATCACATAGCAAGTAATCATGTTTCACATAACACGTTGCACAAAACATGTAACAATTTAAGCACATAAGATGAGATGCACAATACATGCAATGGTCTAGTCCCAATGCCCAACAAGCCGTAGGTAAATCGTATAACCTATGCTTTGATACCAAGCTGTGACACCCCAAAATCCGGGGGTCCGTTGATTTCCCATCAACCTACGGAACGCCCATGGATACCGAGTAACTCGATATCTCAACGTTGTGCCCCATTTACCGGGGTCCATCCTTTATTAAAAATTTGGGCAGAGTCTCCTTTGTAAGAGGAACTTTACTCAAAACATAACCTGTGCATTATATAATAACAAGACCCATCCGAGGTCCAATATTCAACAATGACCACACCGGGTCCATTTATAAGTAAACATTGACCACACCGAGTCCAATTATCCTTATGCCAAAATTTAATTGCAAGTCTAATTTTACAAAAAAATGGATTGGAAGCCACAAGTCGGCTTTTCTTCCTCCTTAAGTGCCCGAGTGAGTGTCGTCCCTCGGCGTATGACCCCTACTTGAAATGTTTCCCATATAGGGTGAGCCAACGCCCAGTAGAGTATATCCAACAAGGGCTACTCCCCACCTAAGTGCACATAAAGTTTTCACATTTGACAGTTCATATTCACATCAACATTCCAAGTAAGAATATGCAACTCTATATTGGAATTCACCATGTCATGCAATGAAATGAGATGGAACTCACTCATGCAACTTTAACTCGAGTCCTCACCAACTCCCACAACACAATGCAACGCATATGTGCAAAACAATGTCTTTGATGAAACACATCCAAAGATCATTTTGAAATCAACCATATGTCATAAAACCATTTCATTCTTGGATGTTTTCCATCAAATGAATAATTTATATCAAAATCATGTGTCTTTATGGGGTATCGGATTCAGGAATCGCACATTCGGCTCCGTGGGCCATTACACTTTTCTGGAATTTCACCGCCGGTAAGTGTATGACCTAAGTGGCCGGGTTTTTCACTCGATGGAGTATCTAGCCCTACTTGCTATACCTGACACAAGTTTTCTTATGCATGTAATCGTGCGACTCCGTAGGGCGTTCCATCCCACTTTCCCGAGCCCACCATCAAGCACCATGCAACCCTACACCCACACTCATGCATGTAGCCCATGAATGTGATGTCAATTCCATGTCCATATTGCAATGGATGCCAAATGAATAATTTTTACATATCAATGTATACCATGGCAATTTATATCATTGCATATTATCCCCATAACCATTTTAAGTTCAATATATCCAAGAGCATATATCAACACTTCATCAACATGATAACACATAATACATGCTAATATCACATTTCATTCACAAGGTATAATATAAAACACAAAGCATGCCCACATGATCCCAATTTTCATGGGATTACATAAATACTTCCATATACCAAAATCAGGCCAAGATTTTATATGAACCATTTCAAACAAAATAAAAATCAGAATATATGATTTTAACATAACCAATTATCGAAATATTCTAGAAATCACAAACTAGCACTTTCTAACTACCAATTCACACTAAAATTGATCCTACCCATTTTCATAACACCAACCATAATGGAAAAATATTAGAAATACCCAAAACAGCCCACATGAACCCTATGGACACCTTAGCTTAGAAATAGCTCCGAGTTGGAGGAACCCTACCTCTTGAAGCGTAAAGAATTCGTAGGAAGCCTCAAGAACAAGATTAAAGCCCAAAGCTTAGATTTCTCCAAAATCCTCCCTTTGGATCTTCGGTGAAAATCTTTGTTTTTGGTACCCACGTGTAGCCCTCGTCGCGTAGATCAACTTTAATTCTTCGTCCGACGAATTCTGACCGATGGAACTCTGAGAATCGGCGGAAGAAAGCTTCAAGAATTTATTTTTTTTTCCTCTATGCTCTTGGGTCTGATCCAGCCGGCCAAATGAAGAGAAAACATCTGATTTTTCAGCTATTTGCCCACTTTTATACTTTTTAAAGACTTGGCCCTCGTCGCGCCAAGTGTCCTTCTTTGTTCGAGTCCGTTTTTATCCCGAAACGATTAAATTTCATACCGATTTAAGCTCAAAAAATGTAAAAAACTTGACTATCTCAGAATTCGACAAAACTTGACAAGAGTGCTTGGTTTTGCGATACGAATCCAACAACGAGATCCGTTGCTTCATCCGAGCTCTAGAAAAATATTGATTTTAATCTCGCATAATAGTGGCAAATTATCATTTTGCCCTTTATCCGAAAAAGTTCAAAATTTTCCCGAGTGTCACACTATGCCCCTTTTGCCGAAGAAAAAAAATCTTAATGCTAGAGCAAAAACCTTTTGTTTCGGCACCAAAGACTTTTTGCTTTGGCAAATAGTCGACACAAAAATCTAATTTTCTTGTAGTGGTGAGGTACTCGGCCTAATGAAGATTTTATCCAATAGCTCTTGTAATTGGACCTTTAGCTTCTGCAAATCCGCCAGTGCCATCCTATGTAGTGTCATGGAAATAGGAGATGCACTAGGCTGTAACTCAATGGTGAAGTCTACATCCCGATGTGGTAGTAACCCCGATAACTCATCTAGAAAGATACCTATATAGTCACACACCACTTGAGGCAGACTTAACTCTTGTCTCGCTTCATCCTCTAGGGTAAGACTAGCAAGCCAATCAATCAACTGGCCGAGCCAACAGGAGTCATACATTGCCTGGGATAGAGCATTTTGCTTCTAACCCAGAAACTTGAAACGAACACCCTCTAGTGTATAAGCTGCAACTCTCTTCCAATCATAGTGGATGACGACTCAATGTGCCACCAACCAATCCATCTTAAGGATGACGTTAAACTCTATCATATCCATGAACCTAAGGTCAATTATGATCTAGATCCCTCTAATGTCTAGCTCATAATCCCAACATATCCGATTTATACTGACTCTGGCTCCTAAGGGTGAACTCACATATATAGGCTCAGCCCAAATATCGTACGCATGATGCAACAACAAGAAAGTGTGATGCACTAGAATCAGACAACAATCTAGTCCATAATCTAGAGAGAAAAAAAAAAGGTATCAAGAATTAGCGACTAATTTGCTAGCTCAGTCTATGTTGTGACAGTAAAGACTTGCCATTGGTTCTTTGAAGTCCCTGCATGAAAGCCCTGTCCTCGCCCTCGGCCCATACCCTAACCTATCTGTCCTTGCTGAGGTGTCCCAACACAGGAAGCAGTGGGAACTTACCCCATATCTTGATACTAATACTAGTTCCCTTAGCCCATGGTAAGGTAGGGAGGAATGAAAAATGTCCGTGGGTGATAACCTATAACCTTGGACCGGATGGACAACTTTAAGCCATCCTCGAACTGTTGCATCTTGGCCAAATTTGTAGCCACGTAAATCATTGGTAAAACATGCCAATTCAGAAGACTTGGCCAAATATTACATGACTATCATCATGCCTTATTTCATATCCAAAAATTATCTAGCCTAAACTAGGGAAAAAGTCGATTGAAAATAGTTGCTAATGAAAAGCTCACGGAACTCTGCCCAACTCATCGTCTCAATATCCCTTAAGGTTCCTATCTGAGTTCATCATAGATGGGCCTCTCCCTCAAGCTGAAATGTTGACAGCCTTATTTTAGTGGCATCAGATGTGATGTCCATAGCCTCCAAGAACTTTTCCACTTGCTGGAATCAGATTTGCTCGTCCCTCAAAAGTTGGAAGCTTGTGTGCCTTTAAATTTTTGAAGTGACTTGAGCATCCTTGGCTCACATTGTCACTCTCCTGAACCAAGTTCATATCCATAGTACCCATTGGCACCGTGAAGGCTTGCTGATCAAAAGTTGGGGGTGGTGGTTGGTTATTCCATCTACCTTGATGACCTCTTCTTCTAGTTTCCATCTATACACGATGCATAGTTAAAATTAACATCTTACTATACTTGTATAAGATTAATTCTGCTTTGATGGAGTTCAAATGATAACATTTCAGGGGAAAAGTTGTACAAGTGCCTAAAGTCAACAACATCAAACTTCCAAGTAGCACACACATGGTCTGGAAAAGAATGGAAGAAAGAGGGAACAAAGCACCCACGTTCGAACGCCATCTCACATTCGAACATCATCTCGAAATAATTGAGGACCCCCCCAGAGATTGTTGGGGAGCTATTTATTGCGGAGGACAAAAGTTACATAAGTACCACGTTCGAACTCAAACAGCGTTCGAACGCTCATCAAGGAAGAAATGCTTAGACGTTCGAACGCAAATCCCAGATAGGCTGCAGGAAGATTAGATCTCCATCCAGGTTTTGGGGCATTCACTTGGACTTTAAGCACCTAGAACTATTCTTTTACTCTCCTTTTACCCCATTCACCTTGCCTATAAATACCTTCCCTTGGAAATTGTTAAAGAAAATCTTTTGGAAGAGGAATAAACCCTCCAAAAGTAACTAGCTTTCGTCTACTTTCATTATTTGTTTCATAAGCTTCCATTGTTAAATCTTCTTTCTTCACTTAGAGGAGTGAAACTCTCTCACCTTTCTAGCTTTCTTGTAGTCTTGAAGGGTGGGAAGTGATTCACTCATTCTTTGCCGAAGATAGTCTTATTGTGTAGTGTATTTTCTTTTGTAATTGCTCTACTTGGAGGGATGAGGATAACTCCCTTTTTTAGTTTTTCAAAGCCATGAAGATTGAGTAGTTTATCATTCACACTTTAGTACATGTATAAATCATTCGAAAGTTATATTTGTGCATTTTATTTATGCTTAATGCTTTATCGTTTGATTTCTTATTGAATGATTGAATGCCTCTAGCAAAGCTAAGGTACTTTGTACAATCATGAGTCCTTTCTAAGACAAGCTATCTCTTGGTATAGGGGGATTAATTGGTTCTTTTCAAGTACTCAAGCTAGATCTTCATGAAAGTATTTCAATCTATATTATTATTTTGCTTTAACTAAGAATGGAATAATATCATAGTGGTTGGAAGATTTGTAGAATTACTTGCTTGTTTATAGACGGGTGGAGTCCCGACAGTTGTAATTCTTGTAAATCTCTATAAATACATTGGAACCATGCTCTTAATTATCACAGTCTATCTTTATCCTCCAATTAACTTGCTATTGACATAGGGGTTAATTGAATTGTCAAGCACAAATATAACAATCGGATGATTGACTACATGTTCAGATCCTCGAACTAAAGGGTGACTTTTCATTTAAGAGAATATTATATTTCGTCTAGAAAATTCTACAATCAACATAACTTCAAATCTCAAGGGTTCTAGTCACTTTGATATTTATCACTTTTAACTATATACCACTAACATTAGTTCCCCATGGATTTGGCGTTGGACTGAATTGGATTATAACTACAACTTGATCACTTGCACTTGGATGTAAACATTTCATATAGAGTAAAGTTTTTGGCATCGTTGCTGGAGAACCTTGCGGTGTTTTAATGTAAAAAGTGAAAAGACATTCATTTGTTGTATATATTTTTGATTTACTATATATAATTTATGTCTGAGGACGATCATCACTTTCCAAATTAACAAGAAGAATCTGTTGGGTCTGTAAATCAATCTGAACCATCTTCACCTCAATCAATAGCAGATTCTTTTGATAATAGCATGGCCAGTTAATGAGAGAGAAGGGGAAGTTCCTAACATTCAAACTCGACAGGATTATTTGCATCCCACACGAAACAATGTCCCCTCTTGTTTTGTGTTTCCTACAATGTGCCCATCTGACTTAATCCGAAATGTGTACACCCAAGTGCAGGCAGTCAGGTTGTGGTAATAATCCGATTAAGTCCGGAGTCGAATCCAGAGGGAACTATGATTGGTGTTTTGAAGTAAGCAATAATAGAGACCAAGTGAATGAAAATTTTGAGAGCTTGGAATGGTGAGATTTCCTGAATAGAATAGAAGATTCTTTTCAAGAGTTTTCTAGAAAAAATATAATATAAATTAGCAAAGATAACAGTCACTCTTTAGTTCGAAGATCAGAACATGTAGTTGATTATCCAATTTATTATGTTTGTGATTTATAACTCAATTAACTCCCATGTCAATAGCAAGTTAATTGAGAAATAAAGATGGACTGTGAGAATTAAGCACATGATTCCGATGTCTTTCTAGAAGTTTACAAGAATTGTCTGTGCCAAGACTTAACCCGTTCACAAACAAGCAAGTGTTTCTACAAGGCATCCAACCATGGCATTAATGGTCCATTCTTTGAATAAAGCGCCATAATGGTGGAGATTGAAAGGTTGTCATGAAGAGTTAGCCGGGGTGCTTGTCTTGAACCAACGAGAATTTCTATGCAGGAGTTATCCATACCATAGAAGGAGCCTTTGATTATACAAAGTACCTTAACTTTGGTAGATGCATTCAATCATCCAATGAACAAGTGGAATATAAACCATTAAAATGCAAAGGAATTGCACAAACATAACCTCCGGGTAATCTTTACATATTTATCACCTCTTACTAAAGAGTGAATGAAGAACTACTCACTCTTCATGACTTTGGTAAAGCTAGAAGAGTGAATGATACTCATCCCTTCAAGTAGAGGAGTTACTATGTGAAGCAAAACTAAACAAAGATCTTATCTTCCACAAAGAATAAGTGAATCACATTCCACCCTTCACAGCTTTGGTAAAGCTCTAGAAAAGTGGAAGAGTTTCACTCTTCTAAGAAATAAGGATGTTCAAGCAATGGAAGTGTAATACGTAAACAATAAAAGTAGAAGAAAGCTAGTTACACTTGGAGGGTTTCCACCACAACCAAAAGATGAACTATCTCTCTTGATACTTGTAAGTAAAAGCAAGTACAACTACAACGGGAGTCTAAGCCTCCATCATGGTCGTCACAACATGAATGTAAAGACATAGCATAAATAAATAAATAACTTCAACTACAAGGGGAGTTTAAGCCTCCATCATGGTTGATACAAATGCAAAATGAAAGCATAAAAATAAATGTACAAGGACTAGCTCTCTACTTATCAATAGAAAAGGATTTTCTTCCTAAGCCTTTACTCTACATGGGGAAGAATGCCCCCTTCAAGCTCCCAACANAGAATAAACATAAATGTACAAGGACTAGCTCTCTACTTATCAGTAGAAAAGGATTTTCTTCCTAAGCCTTTACTCTACATGGGGAAGAATGCCCCCTTCAAGCTCCCAACATGGGACTATTTATAGGCAAGGAAGGGGGGGAGGAAACAAGAAGATAAGAGAGGATGAGTGAATAATGTTTGTCGCCCATGAAAGCTAACTACTTTGCAGGCAGTCTATGGAGGACGTTCGAACGTGAATCAACGTTTGAACGTTGTCTTCTGTTTTGCTTTAAGGGCATTCGAACTTTGTCTGACATTCGAACGTGTCTACTAGTCTTGCTTTACAAACGTTCGAATGCCAGATGGGGCCTGACCTTTTCCACTCAAGTGGTCTTTTGTGAAGTTCATTTCCACACTCTATACAGAAGTCTATTCTTCGAATGATTCCAAAGGACATTCTAACGTTAAATGGTGTTTGAACATGGTACTCAAGTGCACTTTTTTCCTTACTTGCTGTAGCACGCCATGTTTCATTAGTCTAGCCTTCAACCAACTCAAGTGGACGTTCGAATGTGCTACTCATGTACCTTAGGGTCCTGGTGCTTGACTGCAACACATTGTGTCTTAGCAGGCTGGTTTTTTCATAGTTCTAATGGATGTTCGAATGTGAGTTGGCGTTCGAACGTTCTTGCTTTGTTCCAAGCCTTTCCAATTTTATTCCCTAATGTGCTGGTGCGATATTAAAGTGTGATTTTTTTTGCTCTTGAGCCCTTGTTCACTTTAGAACCTGAAATATCCTTACTTGAACTCCATTAAAGTATAATTAGTCCTAAAAAAGCATAATAATATGCTACATTTAAGTACTAATCACACCCCCAACCTAAATATTGTTACTCTCTAGTAATGTAACACAAATGAAATGCAAACCTATCTCTAATGCCTTTTTCGTAGGTCATCCGGTTGCATTTAGCTTATGCAACAAGCCGTTAAACCGCTAGGTTCATCCTAGTGGACGAGTGTTGTCTTGTAAGGGTTTTCAGTGAAGCTACCCACAAACTTCAGTCGAAGAAATGTGTATGTGAGATTGCTGACTAAAAATGAATTAGCATCATGGTCGTTAAGACACTCAACCCTCCATCGTGACTTATCCCCAACATTTCTTTTCCATTGGTACTTACTCTGTGCAAAAATTATCACCTGTTACATTAGCATTTGGAATACCTTGAGTAATAGGATGGTCATGATAGAAACAAGAATTGGTATATAACAATCATTCCCCTTTTTCCACCTACCATGGATAGCTTTGATTTCACAAACCTTTCTCGGAATGCTCTCAGCAAAACAAATCGCTTCGATTATAGTGACTTATCTCTCAAAGGGCATGTGATCAGAAGATAGCCAATCGAAAATCCCATGCACAATTAGTATAAGAGTGAAGTTTTTAGGAAAACAGACTTTACTTTGGTATAATCTCATGAAAGAATATTGATGCAAATAAAGAAATTCTAATTAACACACCCCACTTGTAGTAGACAACATACATATGCATCACACCTGAGACCACCTAGGGCTTTTTGTAGGTTGTAATGGGGCTAGAGGTTAGTAGCTAATGAAATGACATCAATGGTGATCAAAAGCTATCTTTTTATGCAGTGTTGCACACCTCCTTCTAGCTTATTGACATTTTGCTTGGGAATGGAATTTCTTTCTTTCATTTTTCCCATTTTTTACTTTCTTGGCAATTCCCTATCTCACAGTACCTTTTCTCTTTCGACTGTTTTGACCGATTTTCCTTTTATTGAATAGTAGCCACCATTATCTTTTCTATTTGTCCTGCCTTTCTGTATCATGTCGATTTGCAAGGGGGTGTAAGAAATTAGATAGCAAGGTATGGTAAATATATGCTTTTGTGGCTTGTTCATCACAAGGGTTTTTTTTTTTGAAAAAGAATTCATTTATTTAAGACTCAAGCATGGCTGACTAGAGATATACTTTTGTAAAAGAATTAGCTAAGGTTCAAAGTTGATCCGAAGATGACCTAAGATCCTTTCTTAAGTATGTGCATATGCACATGTATGCAAAAGTTCCCCGTGGGTTATGAAAATATATCACTTTAGTTGCATCATTCAAAGCAAGGTTAATGAGATTCTTGAAAGAGATCGGAAATGAAAGAGCTTACTTTGAGTACTTGTTGATATCCTCTCAAAAAGCACCGTAAAGCTCAAGACTTACATGGTTTTCTTTGTCATCTCCACTGATTATGTCTGGTGTTCCGAGGAATGTTAGTTATATAGCGATTCTATTTTCGAGTCTGATCACTGTATATCTCAAGAATAGCAAATACTGATGTAGATTTGATAATTAAATCATAGAGATAGTATCAAGGTTCCAAGAAAAAGAGGTTTTACGTCTTGGTTGTTAAGTTGAGGTGTCAAACCTATCTTGTGCTTAGTCATTTTTCACAAGCAATCTTAACATCCATAGCTGTTTCATTATTTATTAACAAGAATTAAAGTACTAATCCTATACATGCATTTTAAACAAATAAGAGAGACAAAATGAATCATTCATTCCATAAAGGATGATGTGTCTACAATAATGTCAATGATTCAATTCATCCATTCAAAGAAAAACTTCAACTATCCACAATCAACTCTAAAAAGAAATAAACATCCCCCATATGTACAAATATCCACAAGAATTATCAAGAAGAAACTCCTCCACAACAGTACAGAAATTTCCCAGAAACTATTCAAAGAAGAAACAACAAACAACCCCAAACAAGAACAGAAATCAACCACTCCCCCTCAAGAATAGAACTAATCATCTCAATCGTCTCCTCTATCTCCAACAGCTCTACCAGGTCCATTGGCACCACCAGCTCCACTAGAACCACCAGGCCCACTCCTCAAATAGCCAAGAATCTCCTCCTGTTGTCGGAGAATCTTGTCTTGGTTAGCCTCGATGCCAAGCATGATCTCCGTAGTGATCTGTGGGTGCTGGTGCCTGCTTCCTCTTGAGTATGCATATAATCTCTCTCTAACTCCCTCTCCTCCTCTGCATCAAGCTCATCTTGTACCTCATCAACTCCCTCGGTGGCACCTTTTGTCTTGCTGCTAGGGTGTGACTATGCCCTTGGCTTCTCTTAAAAGAGCCTTTGTTTAGTGGCCCCATTGGCTTTTGAACTTCCATTTCAGGCCCCACCCTGACCCCATTATCAATGCATATCTCAATCACCAAAGTGCCAAAAGGGAGTGCATTCCTCTTCGCATCGCACCCTTCCTCATTTCACTCAGAATCAATAAGGGGAAGTCAATGCTATGCCCTCTTCCTAGTGCATAGAGCAAGCGAGCCATTTCAGAAAAAAAATCTCATTTTTTTGTCCTATAGGGGCGAGGTCAAACACCGCAATCAAATTCAACATTTTGTACTTATTGGTGAGTTCCCCTTGTTTCAAAAATCTCCTTCCTCCGTATGAAAAATCAGTCATCCTAGTCAATTCCTTCCCAACCTTATCCAACACAACATTCTTTGTTGGTAGGTAAGTTGGGTTTTGTACCTGAGGCACCTTTTTCCTTAGTTCCAAAATATATGCCTCATCCACATCAACGTGGGTGCCTCTTACGTATGTTCGGATGGCGCCGTTGATGATCTCGACGTTAAGTAGAACTCCCTCACCAAGTCAACATCGACATCCCCACCATTCCTCAAATACCATACCCATTCCCTCCTCTTCATTTCCTCTAACATTCCCAATTCCACAAAGTCAGTAACAACAACATCTCTTTCACAGACTATAGCATGGTTTTGAAAGAAATTCTCATACCTTTCAGCTTTGAGTGCACTGGGAAATCTTGTTTGATCATACCTCTTTATCCTTAGCCTCCCCTCTCTTTCCTCAATGACTTCTACAAATTTAGGTTTCTGGTTTACTGGTTGATTGCGCCTGACAGGAAGCTTGACCCTAGACATGGTGTTTTCTCGGTTTTGAACTTGAGAGGGTGTGAAAATCTTGAGTTTTCTTGTGAAGTTGATGATTTTAGATGTGGAAATGAGTTTAGGATGGTCGATTTTAGGTAGAATTGAGGAATGGGTGGAGTTTTGAAAGTTGGGGGGCGAAAAGGGGTTCTAGGTTTTGGAGGATTTTGGAGATTTTGAACTGGGGAAGACGGTCCAGGCTTTTATAGTTTGGGGAGGAACGTTTGAACGTTCATGTCGTTCAAACGTTTGTAGAAGAATTTTAACAAAAACGTTCGAACGTTAAATGTTGTTCGAACATTTTGAGATCCCAAAACTTTTGAGTTTTGTTGGAGACCAAAGTAGTGTAAGCTTCAGTCGTTTGAACGTGATATTGGCATTCGAACGTTAATCTCGTTTGAACGTGCTATTGGCGTTCAAATGGACTGAGCTCCCAATGCTTTTCATTTTAATCAGGAACTTCATCAGAGGTTGTGTACTGTAAGCAAGCGACGTTCGAACATCAATAAGCGTTCGAACGTTGAACCAAAATTTAAAAACTTTCTACACTACTCTACACATAGTCACAAAAGTTTATTTATTAAAATTTGAACCAAATTTCATGGCGTCTCAGGACAAATCCCTACCCACGCTGTAGGTTGGTAGTTCGGGACATTCCTTACTCGGCCCTTGTTTTCATTTCAGTCAAAAGAGTTTGTATAAAATACAAAGATTTTTACACAAATTCGGACCCTTGGCTTTCATCCCCAACAAAAGTATATTTTTCCACAGTTTACAAAGAAGTCTAATCCAAGTCTTCATCTGTCTCCGCGCCTTTTGAACAACCAGTAACTCTCCCAATTTCCTCTTTCACAAACCGATTAAGCAGAGTACCTAAATAGGATGGATGGCGTGTCAGGATAATCCTTACTCTGCCTATTCACTATCCAGTCTAATCGATCGAGTGCACAACAAAAAATTGGTTCAGAACACTGGTTATATTTCTTCTCGTGAAAGACTCTACCACACTGTTTACAGGCACCAAGTCTTTTGGCATGACAGCGTTTAGTAAAAGTGCTTCTGTCGCACAGGGGTTCGCTTGTTGTTCTCGGATCTCATTCTTTCTCCCCAATCTTGCCTTCTCATGATCATAGTGTGCACATCAGAAGGAAAAGTGCACAAAATTCCTAAACTAAACCCAAAAAGTTTAACATCCTTGCTTTCTATGCTTTAAGACTCACTATCTGGTTCTTTAACATCTGACAGTCAAAAAGACAATCAGAGATGACCCACAAACATAATCATCAACGTACAAAACATGGTAATGTACATAATCTGGTCAAGTATAGNTGGTTCTTTAACATCTGACAGTCACAAAGACAATCAGAGATGACCCACAAACATAATCATCAACGTACAAAACATGGTAATGTACATAATCTGGTCAAGTATAGCAACAACAACAGAAATTTAAAAATTTTCTACAGGCACATATAAACTGTAGTTCTCACCCCCGACCTAAACTTAACATTGTCCCCAATATTTTGATTTTATCGATATGGTGAGCTTTGGAGATGAGGTTGAATGGTAGAGATCTTGTTCATTAGACAAAACCTACAAGAAAAATACATAAATCAAACATCTCGTTGCAGATCTGGGTTTTTGCTAGGATAAAAACACTTGATTCTAAGTGCAGACAAAAGAAGAAGAGCCATGTACAAATAGAGTAAACACATGCAGATCATGAGACAAAGGACTGGGTCTTCGGGTAGAATGGTCATGGTGTTGTTGGGAGATGGGTCGTGGTTCCAGAAGATTGCAAACAACAAAGAAGAAGAAGCAGAAGAAGAAGAAAGAAAAAGGAAAAAAGGGAAAGGGGAAAGAAGTGCGTGGAAAGAGAGGAAACAGGGGTGAGTGCTTTATAAGGGCAGTCTCGTGGATTGGGTTTCTGCCTGACCCGACCCCTTTTTGTGTCAACAGGCACGAATCTCGGATGAGTATTTTGGATCCATTAAGAGAATGGTCTCCACATTTTTAACTAAGTCCTCCAAAAATAGTTTCAAGCGCTAGCCATTAATAGTAAAGAAATTATCGTTTGAGGGGTTCTCCACCTCCACTGCCCCATGTTCAAACACTTTTTTGACAATGTATGGTTTAGTCCATCTTGACTTCAACTTACTAGAAAAAAGGCGGAGTCTTGAATTGAAAAGCAGAACTTTTTGATCAGGTTCGAAAGGCTTTCGCATAATGTTCTTGTCATTTTAAATTTTCATCCTGGTTTTAGCAATCTTAGCATTTTCATATGCTTCATTTCTCAATTCCTCCAATTCATTAATTTGAAGTTTTCTTGCTAGTTCGGCTTTGTCGATGTCAAAGTTCATTGCCTTAATAGCCTAGTATGCCCTATATTCTAATTCCACAGGTAGGTGACAAGGCTTTCCATAGACTAATCGGTAAGGAGACATGCCCAAAATTATTTTAAAATCAGAACGATATGCCCAAAATGCATTAGTTAGTCTTGACGACAAATCTTTGCGGTCTGGATTTACCATTTTTTCTAAAATTAATTTGATCTNATCAGTACGATATGCCCAAAGTGCATTAGTTAGTCTTGACGACAAATCTTTGCGGTCTGGATTTACTTTTTTTTTAAAATTAATTTGATCTCCCGATTAGCTAATTCAGCATGTCCACT
The DNA here is from genome assembly GCA_963454935.2 of Ilex paraguariensis. Classification (NCBI taxonomy): domain Eukaryota; kingdom Viridiplantae; phylum Streptophyta; class Magnoliopsida; order Aquifoliales; family Aquifoliaceae; genus Ilex; species Ilex paraguariensis. The sequence goes on along the minus strand of CAUOFW020000947.1, from coordinate 1,106,270 downwards.
AGTTTGTGGATGGTATGGGGTTGCAAATTTATGAAAAATCAAGTATTTTTTCATCAGATTCCAGAAAGGGTGATTGCAAAAATGAGCACCCCCATCACTTAGGATGGATTTTGGGATTCCAAACAGGGATGAAATATTTTCTTTTAAAAACTTGATCACCATTTGGATATATAGTCTGTGGCTACCAAAATGTATAGATAGCCAAAGGAGGGGGGAAATGGTCCCATAAAATCGATGCTCCAATAGTCAAAAATTTCAATTATCAGAATGGGGTTTAGAGGCTCTTCGAAATACTTCCCAACCTTTGACATCTATCTCAAGTTAAACAAAAGGCATGGACTTCTTTGAAAAGTGTGGCCTAGTAAAATCCGCACTACAGGATTTTCACAGCAGTTTTTCTAGATGAAAAATGGCCACCACATGCTTCAGAATGACAAAATGCTATTACTTGTTTGCTTTTTCGAGCGGAGATGCAACGTTTTATGATTTGATCCTTAAAGTACTTAAATACATACAGATCTTCCCAATAGAAGTTATGAACCTCCCTCAGAAATTTCTTTTTGACCATGGGAGTAAAGGATGGAGAGAGTGTTCTAGTAGCCTGAAAGTTAGCAATATCGGTGTACCATGGGGTTTCATCAATCATGAACAACTGTTCATTGGGAAATTTCTCATTGATCGGTAATCAATCCGCGTAAAATTCATAAGTTAACCTAGACTGATGGTCTGCCACCACATTCTCAACATCCTTTTTGTCCTTAATGACTAGGTCAAACTCTTGAAGTAAGAGTATCCATCGCAAGAGCCTTGGTTTGACATCCTTTTTTGTGAGCAAAAATTTTAATGCTGCATGGTCGGTGAACACAGTAACAGAAGAACCAACAAGATAAGGATGAAATTTTTCCAAGACAAACACTACAACAAGCAATTCTTTTTCAGTTGTTGAATAATTCATTTTAGCATCATTCAAAGTTTTACTTGCAAAGTAAATGACATGTGGTTTCTTATCTTTTTTTTGTCCCAATACAACACGTACAGCATAATCACTTGCATCACACATTAGTTCAAAGGGTAGAGTCCAGTCAGAGGGTTGCATNTCATCTTTTTTTTGTCCCAATACAACACCTACAGCATAATCACGTGCATCACACATTAGTTCAAAGGGTAGAGTCCAGTCAGATGGTTGCATTATTGGGGCAGAAATTAACATGCTTTTAATCTTGTCAAAAGCTTTTTGGCACGTTTCACTTCAATCAAAGATTACGTCTTGACTCAGGGGATGACACATGGGTTTTGCTATGGTACTGAAGTCTTTTTATGAATCTCCTATAAAATCTTGCATATCCCAGAAATGATCGAACATCTTTCACAGTCTTGGGAGCAGGCAAGTTGCCAATCAGATCTATTTTGGCCTTGTCAACTTTCATACCCTCAGACGACATAATGTGACCTAAGGCAATGTCTTGTGTTACCATGAAATGACATTTTTCCCAATTAAACACTAGATTGGCTTCTTGACATCTTATCAACACTTTTTCTAGGGTGGCCAGACACAGATTAAATGAGTCACCATAAACAGAGAAGTCATCCATGAATACTTCCAAAAAAGTTTTGACCATGTCACTGAATAGACTCAATATGCATCTTTGGAGTGTTGTAGGAGCATTAAAAAGTCTGAATGTCATCCTTTTGAATGCAAAAGTGCCAAAGGGGCACATGAAGGTGGTTTTGTCTTGATAATTGACTGCTATCTCAATTTGATTATACCCGAAATATACCTAGAGCGTTTTGAATCCTTTTCTAGGTATATATGATATTCAGCTCAAGAGTCATATTCCCAAAGGTTAATTTTATGACCCCATTCCTGCAATTAATTAGTGCATTTGAAGATGTCAGGGAAGGGTTGACTAAGAATAAAGGGAATTAGATTCTCTGAGTGCTTTGCTGGCTGAGTATCTAGGGCGATGAAGTCAATAGGGAATATAAAGTTGTCCACTTGGACAAGTATATCAACAATACCCCTAGGAATTTTGACAGATCTGTCTGCCAACTACAGTGTAACACTCGTGGGTTTGGGTTCTCCTAAACCTAATTGCTGGTAAACAGAAAATGGGAGCAAATTGACACATGCTCAAAGGTCTAACAGTGCTTGTTCGATTCTAAAATTTTGAATGACACTAAACAGTTGGACATCCTGGTTCTTTGTATTTTGGAGGGGTTTTGTGTTAAGGCAGGGCACTGGCATGATCTGTCAGGAAGGCTCTTTTTTGAACATTCTGGCTTCTCTTGACTGTGCACAAGTCTTTTAGAAACTTGGCATAAGATGGAACTTGTTTGATTGCATCCAGAAATGGGATGTTGATTTTTACTTGATTGAAGAGCTCGTAAATTTTTGGCTGATTATTCAACTTCTGTGCAGTTTTGAGTCTATAAGGAAAAGGAGTAGGAATAGAACATGGGGGTTCTTCTTCCCTTGATGGCTCTGGTTCTTGTTCAATCTTGGGCTCAGGTTCCTCTTCTTTCTCACATTCAGGCTCAATTATTGAATTGAATAAGATTGACTTAGGTTTTAGGAGTAACATGTCTTTGATGGTCTTGTCAATCACCTCGCCACTTCTTAATGTAGTGACAACTTGGGCTTGGTCTTGTGATTTTTCCATGGTTGTGGGATTTTCCACTTGAAATTGGCCTTGTGGTGGTTTTGGTTGGGCAGGAAATTTGCCCTTCCCATGTCTGGTAATGGATTAGGTCAAGTTTTTGATGTGGCTTTTAAGATTCTCGAAAGATTAAGTGGTCTGTGTTTTGAAATTAGTAAAAGCCTGAGTGGAACTATTGTTTTAGTTCATTTGGATGTGCATAAACTGATTCAAAGTATCCTTAAGGTTCCTCTTTTGTGGTGGTTGGTGTGGTTGGTATGCGAGAGGTCCTTCAGGTGATGGGTGTGAACCTTGTTGTTGGTTCATGGGAGTTGGCTGTGTGTTTCTTCAACTGAATTTTGGGTGGTTCCGCCACCGTGGATTATATGTTTCAGAGTATGGGTTAGAGTAAAGCTTGTTGAAGTTGGAGATAAGATTTGTTTGTTCCAAAAAAACCTCTTTTAATGCTAGAATGGTAGGACACTCCTCAGTAGGGTGTCCTATCAGTGCATAGATCCCACACACTTGTTCTATGGGAGAGCTAACATCAACTTGATGAACCTTTTTCATCTCTAAAGCTTCAAGCTTTCGAAATAAGGTGGACATTTTTGCTCTTAGGTCATCGTCATCTTTCAAGACATACATACCCCCTTGTGAAGTAGATGATTTAGTTTCAACAATGGTAAGGGCGGCTGAGTCCCACATCTGAGAAATGTCAGATATGGTGTCAAAGAAATTGAATGCCTCCTCCGGACTTTCGCTCATAAACTCTCCTTGAGCCATCATTTCAACTAATTGATGTAGTCTAGTGGGCAAGGAGTCATAGAAACATCCTACCAAAGTCCAATTCTCAAAAGCATGGTGTGGGCAAGATTGGAGTAGATCCTTGAATCTCTCCCAACTTTGGTAAAATGTTTCCCTTTCTTTGACCAAAAAATTCATGATTTGCCTTCTCAATGCATTGGTGCAGTATAGAGGAAAAAAATTTCTCAAAAATTCATTTTGTAGTGCCCGCCAGTCAGGTATTGAAAGGGCTTTTAAAGAATTTAGTCATTGTTTAGCTCTATCCTTTAGAGAGAATGAAAAAAGTTTCATTTTGGCTAGCTCAGAATTGTCTGGAAACGTTTCACATACTTCCTAAAACTCTTTTTTGTAGAGATATGGATTTTATGTTTCGAGTCCACGAAATTGAGGGAATAGTTGAACTATCCCTGTCTTTACAAAAAAGAGAGGTGCATCTTCAGGAAAGATAAAACAAGAGGGGACACTATTTCTTATGGGATTTAAGTAATCCCTCAGTGTTCGAATGTTAGGCACTTTTCCCTCTCTCATAGGAATTTCCTCTCGTCTTTCACCATTCGTCATTCTATTTTCACAAGAGTCTGCTACTGATCTAGGTGAAAGTGGTTCTGGTTGATTCACAGACCCAAAGGATTCTCCTGGAAAATTTTCATAGTGAGGAGCATTTTCAGACATAAAAGTAATTAAAACAAATTAATACACAAAAAGTGAGGTCTTTTTACCTTTTACCATAAAACACCTTTTATGGTTCCCCAGAAACGGCGCCAAAAACTTGACTTGATCCAAAATGTGTACACCCAAGTGTAGGCGGTCAAGTTGTAGTAATAATCCGATTAAGTCCGGAGTCGAATCCATAGGGAACTATGATTGGTGTTTTGAAGTAAGCAATAATAGAGACCAAGTGACTGAAATGTTTGAGAGTTTGGAGTGGTGAGATTTATTGAATAGAATAGAAGATTCTTTTCAAGACTTTTCTAGACAAAATATAAGATAAATTAGGAAAGATAACAGCCACTTTTTAGTTCAAAGATCAGAACATGTAGTTGATTATCCCGTTTATCATGTTTATGTTTTATAACTCAATTAACTCCCATCTCAACAACAAGTTAATTGGAAGATAAGATGGACTGTGAGAATTAAGCACATGATTCCGATGTCTTTCTAGAAGTTTACCAAAATTCTCAATGCCGAGACTTAAACCGTCCACAAACAAGCAAGTGTTTCTACAAGGCATCCAACCATGCCATTAATGGTCCATTCTTTGAATAAAGTGCCATAATAGTGGAGATTGAAAGGTTGTCATGAAGAGTTAGCTGGGGTACTTGTCTTGAACCAATGGGAATTTCTATGCAGCAGTTATCCGTACCATAGAAGGAGCCCTTGATTATGCAAAGTACCTTAGCTTTGCTAGATGCATTCAATCATCCAATGAGCAAGTGGAATATAAAGCATTAAAACATAAAGGAATTGCACAAACATAACTTTCGGGCAATCTTTACATATTCATCACCTCTTACTAAAAAGTGAATGAAGAACTACTCATTCTTCACGGCTTTGGTAAAACTAGAAGGGTGAATGATACTCATCCTTCCAAGTAGAGCAGTTACTAAGTGAAGCAAAACTAAACAAAGAGCTTATCTTCCATTAATAATAAGTGAATCACGTTTCACCCTTCACGGCTTTGGTAAAGCTCTAGAAAAGTGGAAGAGTTTCACTCTTCTAAAAAAGAAGGATGCTCAAGCAATGGAAGTGAAATACATAAACAATAAAAGTAGAGGAGAGCTAGTTACTCTTGGAGGGTTTCCACCACAACCAAAAAATGAACTATCTCTCTTGATACTTGTAAGTAAAAGCAAGTACAACTACAAGAGAGTCTAAGCCTCCATCATAGTTGATACAAATGCAAAATNTTTCTCTAGATACTTGTAAGTAAAAGCAAGTACAACTACAAGAGAGTCTAAGCCTCCATCATAGTTGATACAAATGCAAAATGAAAACATAAACATAATTGTACAAGGACTAGCTCTCTACTTTACTTATCAAGAGAAAAATATTTTCATCCTAAGCCTTTACTCTACAAGAGGAAGAATGACCCCTTCAAGCTCCCAACATGGAAGTATTTATAGGCAAGGAAGGGGGGGGAGGAAACAAGAAGATAAGAGAGGATGAGTGAATAGTGTTTGATGCCCATGAAAACCAACTACTCTACAGGCTGTCTAAGGTGGATGTTCGAACATTAATAAATNGATGCCTATGAAAACCAACTACTCTACAGGCTGTCTAAGGTGGATGTTCGAACATTAATAAATTACTCTCGAATGATGAGATGGACCTTATTGTTGGATTTGTCTCACAAAATCTAGTTGCCCTGTCAATTTTTGTCGAATTCCGAGATAGTCAAAATTTTCGCGTTTTATGTGACGGTCGGGTCTCGATTGACCCAAAAACGAAAATTTTAATAAAATTTTAAAAGTTGGAAAATAATTTAAAGCATGTCAAACTAAAAATATTTTGAACTGGAACTGGGCCAAAATTTAATCATTTTAGAACGAAAACTAACTCGAAAAAGGAGGCTTGGGTGGCACGATGGGGACCTAGTATTTAGGGAGTATAAAAAGGGGAAGAAATCAGATTTCTTCTCCACAAATCTGCTGGGTCATCACGTTGGAGAGGAAGAGAGGGAAAAATAGATAAATTCCAACTTCTCTCTACGATCTACGCCTCCTCATTGCTCAAATCAACTCAAGCCAAGTATCAAAGTCGTTCCTCTCAGTGAGGGCTATGCGGATATACCAAAAAGCATGGGTTTGACCGAAGTTCGAGAAACAGGATTTAGGAAAAGTGAAGATTCTAGCTTGAATTGGGTCTTTGAAGCTTCTCAACATTGTTTTATGCTTCAAGAGATAGGATTTTCATCCTAATTAGGTTTATTTCCAATCTAGGTTTGAAATATGGAATGGGTAGGTTGATAGAAGTTGTTTCACTTGCCTATTGTTGTAAAAATTGAGGAAATGGGTATTGAGAATGGTTAGAATGATTTCTATCATGAATTAAGTATGTGAAAATTACCTAATGTGATTCTTAAGTTGTGTGATTAATTGGGAAAATTATGTGATCACAAGATTGGATGCCTTGAAGGTGTTTGAAATAAATACAAATGTGAAATTAAGTATTTTTGCATGGATAATAACATGCTAGGGAATTGTTATGGGTGTGATGTTAATTTATGCTTTATCATATGTTAGCATTATGATCAGTGTGGAAATTGTGTGCTTTTGATATAATTGGCAATAGAATGGTGGAAATTGCTCATTTGATATTTATTGCATATTGGGCATGATGTTGGTATCACATTCATAGGCATTGTGCATGAGTGTGGATGTGTGTGTACATGGTTCAATCAAACACCATACTTGGTGGATGATGGGTGGGGTCGAGAAAAGTTGGAATGAAGTTCCGACTGAGTCACACAGTTGCATGAAAAACTTGTGTCGAGTATAGCAGTAAGGGCTAGACTCTCCCTCAGGTGCAAGACCCGGCTACTAATTTATACACTTTCGACGATATAAGTCCAAAAAAAGTGTATCAGTGTGTGTAACCGATGGTGTGACACCAAAAGTCCGCTACCCAATAAAGATACATAATTTTATTTATAAAATTTTCATTTGATGTGTAACATCAATGGCGGGGGCTTGGAATGCCCGGCTTTCACACATTGGTATTGCATTATGTTGTGGGAGCCGTTAAGTGCTCAGGTTAAAGTGCATGAGTGAGTCTCATCTCATTTCATGGCATGACATGGAATTATTGTCATTGAATGCATATTCTTGATAGGAATGTTTTGAATGGTTGATTGTTGCATGTGAATATTTCATATGCATCTAGGTTGGGGAGTAACCTCTTTAGGAGATACCCTATTGAGCGTGGCTCATCCTTCGTGGGAAAACATTTCAAATGCAGGGTTCACACTGGCGAACGGCTCCCAATTCGAGCCTCAAGGGTGAACAAGGCCGACTTATGACTTTTATGAATAATTTTGTATAATTTTTGTGAAAATTCCATTTTGGCATGTAAATAAATGGAAATGATGGAAATGGACCAAGTTTATATGAAAAACTTCATGATATATGTGTTGGGTTGGCTTGAATGCAATTGGAATGGATTGGAATTGAAAAAGAAAGGAACCATAGGAAAACAAGGAAAACCTTCCAGAACCTTAGACAAGACCTTCCAGAAGAAGTTTTGGAGTGGGCAAAACCTTCCGGAATAAATTTTTCAGCAGGCAAAACCTTCCGGAATGTCGATCAAAACCATCCGGTAGGTTTTCTTAAAATCTGAAATGTTTGAAATGCTTTTGCCATGCTTTTGGGCTTTAAGTCATTTTTTTTATAAAAGATGTAAGTGGAAAATAACTAAGTATAAATTGTTATATATTGGACCTCGGATGGGTCATACGAACATCGTGTACACAGTTATGCATTTGGGAGTGTCCGGCACAAGGGAGACTCTGTCCAAACTGCATGTTTTCTTTTGTGATCCCGGTTAAAGGGATGCTATTGACGTGATGTCGGATTGTGCGGCAATCACAAGTACTTTCACTGGTTGATGGTGGTCAAGGGTTGATAAAGGACCCCCAGTTTTAGTTGCATCACAACTTGGTATCAGAGCCTAGGTTTACAAATTACCGGGGATACGGGTCTAGACCATTGCATCCATTGTGCATTTCATGTTATGTGCTTTAAATGTTGCATGTTATGTGTTGTGGGTTATGTAAATTGTATACATGGTTAAATGTATATGGATAAGAGACATAAGGGTTAGAGAACATAACATTAGGAGTCGGAAAGAGAATGAACGAGATGGTTCAGGGTGTAGATGTCTACCAGTGAGTGGCACATACACTACTAGTGAGACAAGGAAAGAAATCTCAGAGTTTGAACTTGATCCCTATCTTGGGATACCAAGTAAATGCCCTGTTGCTATTTGGCATGTGTGTAGATGGCAAATAGAGGAAGAGGATGTGGCCGAGGCGATGGGCGGAACAACAACCAACCACCATCGACCTTTAACCAACAAGCCTTCATGGAGGCTATTGGCACGATGACTACCACCATTGCAAAGGCTAGTACAAATGTGGGGCAAGAAGGCTCAAGTAACCTCCAAAGGTTTAAGGCACACAAACCTCCGAATTTTCTAGGAGGGGTAGATCCTATGGTGGCCGACCTTTGGTTCCAATAAGTTGACAAGATTTTAGAGGCTATAGAGATCACCCCTGATGCCACAAAGATAAGGTTAGTTGCATTCTAGCTTGAGAGAAAAGCCTATCTATGGTGGGATTGGGCAAATGCCTCGAAGAACTTAGAGGCAGTGACATAGGGAGAGTTCCGAGAGCTCTTCATGGGCATGTACTTCCTAATAGCCATTCGGCATGCAAAGGCCCGGGAATTCCTAGACTTGAAGCAAGGGACTATGACAGTGATGGAGAATGTGGCTACGTTCACCAAATTAGCCCACTTTGCCGATGATTATGTGGCCACTGACTCAGCCAAATTGAGAAGGCTTGAGGATGGGTTGAAGTTGTCCATCCAAGGTAAAATTGTGGGTCACTGCCTATAAGATTTGGATTCAATGGTTGAGACGACAATGGCCTTTGAGAGAGAGGTTGACGACACACGAAACACTCGGGAGGCAGGTGCTAAGGATAAGAAGGAGGAGGTCAATCCTCTTCTTCTAGTTCGGGAAAGAAGCAACAAACTCCTACTCCACAAGGACACCAGGGATAGGACTACGACTATCAAGGCCAAGGCCATGGTCAATCCTCCCAATGCGAGAAAAACTTCAGGGCTTCTTGTAAGGTAGGCTCACAGACATGTTTTTATTACAACCAACCGGGTCACATGAAACATGATTGTCCCCAAAGACAGGGACCCCAGAGTTATGGGACATCTTAGTCCCAGTCATCAGTGGGGCAACCACACACATACTTTGCCCCTCCCTATCCCACCACGGGCCAGGGAAGTCAGTATCAATTCTAGGGCGCCACTCAGACCCCTACCACTTTTCGAGTGGAGACTCTATAGTCAGGCCAGATGAGCTAAGGCATGGGCCGAGGTCGGGGATAGGGCATGTAGGCTGGGACTTCGAGGATAAAAGGGCAAGTCCACGCCATCACACCTTAGACTAAACCAGCGGATTAGTTAGTTATCGAGGGTACATTTCTACTCTATCGCTTATGGGCAAGAGTATTGTTTGATTCTAGTACATCTTATTCATTTATTGCTACATTATATGTGAGAGATTTGGGCTTGGAGGTTGAGATCCTAGAAGAGCCATTCCATGTGAATTCACCCCTAGGAGCCAGGGTGTGTGTTGATCAGATATGTTGAGGTTGTGAGTTAGAGATCCNGAGAGAGAGGTTGACGACACACGAAACACTCGGGAGGCAGGTGTTAAGGATAAGAAGGAGGAGGTCAATCCTCTTCTTCTAGTTCGGGAAAGAAGCAACAAACTCCTACTCCACAAGGACACTAGGGATAGGACTACGACTATCAAGGCCAAGGCCATGGTCAATCCTCCCAATGCGAGAAAAACTTCAGGGCTTCTTGTAAGGTAGGCTCACAGACATGTTTTTATTACAACCAACCGGGTCACATGAAACATGATTGTCCCCAAAGACAGGGACCCCAGAGTTATGGGACATCTTAGTCCCAGTCATCAGTGGGGCAACCACACACATACTTTGCCCCTCCCTATCCCACCACGGGCCAGGGAAGTCAGTATCAATTCTAGGGCGCCACTCAGACCCCTACCACTTTTCGAGTGGAGACTCTATAGTCAGGCCAGATGAGCTAAGGCATGGGCCGAGGTCGGGGATAGGGCATGTAGGCTGGGACTTCGAGGATAAAAGGGCAAGTCCACGCCATCACACCTTAGACTAAACCAGCGGATTAGTTAGTTATCGAGGGTACATTTCTACTCTATCGCTTATGGGCAAGAGTATTGTTTGATTCTAGTACATCTTATTCATTTATTGCTACATTATATGTGAGAGATTTGGGCTTGGAGGTTGAGATCCTAGAAGAGCCATTCCATGTGAATTCACCCCTAGGAGCCAGGGTGTGTGTTGATCAGATATGTTGAGGTTGTGAGTTAGAGATCCTGGAGATTCTACTCACCATGGACCTTAGGGTCACGGACATGTTAGAGTTTGATGTTATCCTCCGGATGGATTGGTTGAAGGCCCATCGAGTTTTTATTTAATGTGATACGATGAGGGTCACTACATACACACTGGACAGTGTTTGTTTCCAGTTTTAGGGGGTGAAGCACGAAGCTTTGCCCCAAGCCATGTATGACTCCCGATGGCCCAGGCAGTTCATGAGCTAGCTTACTAGCCTTACCCTAGAGGACTAGGTGAGACAAGATTTGGGTCTGCCTTGAGTGATTTCTGAGTTTGAGGACATTTTTCCAAATGAACTACCGGGATTACCTCTGCATAGGGATGTCAACTTTACCATTGAGTTACATCCTAGTACATCTCCCATTTCTATAACTCCACATCAGATGGCACTAGCAGAGTTATAAGAACTCAAAGTCCAACTACAAGGGTTGTTGGATAGAGGCTTTATTGGACCGAGCACTTCACCTTAGGGCCCTCTGATATTGTTTGCCAAGAAAAAGGACAAGACCCTTTGGCTATGCATAGACTACCAACAGTTTAATCAGGTTACTATCAAGAATAGATATGCTTTGCCAAGGATTAATGATCTGTTTGATTAGTTGAAGGGAGCGTAGGTCTAGTCCAAGATAGATCTTCGAACTGGCTAGCATTAGTTGAGGATTAGAGAGACAGATATCCCTAAGACAGTGTTCAAAATATGGTATAGGCATTTTGAGTTCACCATGATGCCTTTCGAATTAACGAATGCCCCGGTGGCATTCATGGATCTCATGCATAGGGTGTTCCAGGCCTACCTATATTAGTTCATCGTGGTTTTTGTTGAAAACATCTTGATCTACTCCAAGATAGAAGAGGAGCATGAGGATCAGTTAAGGGTTGTTCTCTAGATATTAAGAGACCTCTAGTTGTACACTAAGTTTATCATGTGTGAATTTTGGCTTATAGAGGTAAAGGTTTTAGGACACGTGGTATCGGCTTCGGAGGTATTGGTTGACCCAAAGAAGGTTGAGACAGTTATAAGTTGGGAGAGGCCGAAGTCAATCTTCGAGATACGCATTTTCTTAGGATTGGTAGGGTACTATCGGATGATCATCGAGGACTTCTCCTGACTAGCCGCACCTATGACCAAGTTGACCCAGAAGGAGGTCAAGTTTGAATGGGTTGAATCGAGTGAGAAGGCATTCTCAGAGTTGAAAATGAGGCTTACTTCAACTCCTATTTTGATAGTCCCGAATAGGGGACAGATGTATACAGTGTACTATGATGCCACCAGAGACGGGCTTGATTGTATTTTGATGCAGTTTGGAGGGGTGATAACTAATGGTTCTCGACAATTAAAGAACCACAAGTAGAATTATCCCACCCATGATATGGAGTTGGCAGCCATGGTCTTTGCCTTGAAGGTTTGGTGCCAATATCTATATGGTGAGCAGTTCTAGGTATTTTTGGACCACAAAAGTCTAAAATGCATTTTCACTCAGCAGGACCTTAACATGAGGCAGCGTAGGTGGATGGAGTACCTAGAGGACTATGACTTCATTTTGCATTTTCATCCCAATGGGAGTTATGGCTAGTGTGGCTTCACGAGAGTGGTGGATGCTTGAGACTGTGGGACAGTTTGGGCTGCATTATCGGGGTCAGCCTCAGGGTGTTTTAGGGAGCTTGACGGCTACGCCTTCCTTACTGAACATGACAATTGAGTCCCAAGGGCAGGACCTAGAGTTATCATCTATTAGGGACCGAGTGTAGAAGGGTACCATTCACGAGGGCTAGGCCATTCACTAGGATGGTAGTCTTTGGTGTAGGGGAAGGGTTATGGTTGCCTAGTTAGTGGATCTGACAGAGAAAATCCTCAGGGAGTTCCATTGCTCCTAATTTGCTGTGCAGCCAAGTGGCACAAAGATGTACCATGATCTTAGTCGCTAGTATTATTAGAGTGGGATGAAGAAACACGTTGGAGACTTTGTCGGTAGATGTCTTATGTGTTAACAAGTTAAGGCTGAGCACTAGAGACCATCTAGGTTGCTCCAACCTTTGGAGGTGGCTGAGTGAAAGTGGGAGCACATCACGATGGATTTTGTGACCTACTTTCCACGGACATCGTGGGGCTACGATGCGGTGTGGGCGACAGTGGACCAGCTTATCAAGTCGGCACACTTTTTGGTGATGCGAATGACTTTTAGACTGGAGGAGTTCTACTGGTTATATATACAAGAGATAGTCTGGCTGCATGGGGTGCCCGTGTCTATAGTATTGGATCGGGACCCCAGGTTTACGGCTTATATTTGGGAGAGTGTCTAGCGGGTCATAGGGACACAGTTGATGATGAGCACAACTTTTCATCCTCATGTGGACGGTCAGTCAGAGAGGACCATCCGGACGCTAGAGAACATGCTATAGACATTCGTCCTAGATCTCATGGGTAGCTAGGAAGAGCACTTACCCTTAGTGAAGTTCCCCTACAAAATTTATCAGGCGAGCATTTAGATGACACCTTATGAGGCACTATATGGGAGGACTTTTCGTTCTCTGGTGTATTGGACGGAAGTGGGAAAGAGACCCCCTATGGGTTCAAATTTGATTATAGACACCTCAAAAAAGGTGGACCTGGTATGAAAACTCCTCCTTATGGCTCAGAGCCGACAAAAGAGCTATGTTGATAGACGGTGGTAACCTCTAGAGTTTGAGGTTGGTGATCATGTCTTCTTTAAGGTGATGCCTAAGAGAGGAGTGGTCAGATTTGTAAGGCAGTAAAAGTTGTCGCCAAGGTTTATCGGACCCTTGTAAGTACTCAAGAGGGTGGGTACAGTGGCTTATTGATTGGCGTTACTGCCAAATCTATCTGGTGTTCACACAGTGTTCTATGTCTTCATGCTTCAAAAGTATACTCCAGATCTGACACATGTAGTGGATTGGGGTGAGCTGATTGTTAATGCGGATGGGACCTTTCAGGAGGAACCGATGCGCATCATGGATAGCCGAGATCAGGTTTTGTGAGGCAAGACCATGAGGCTAGTGAAGGTGTTGTGGTAGCATTGAGGTGTGGAGGAGGCTACTGAAGGTGTTGTGGCAGCATCTAGTTATCCATTCTTGTTCGACGGTGGAGGTACAGTTTTATAATTTTAAGTATATAATTATTGTTGCATATGCATGTCATTGTATGTGCATGTATGTGTGAATTTCGAGGACGAAATTCTTTTAAGGGGAAAAGAATGTAAAATTAGGTAAATTTAAACTTTTCATGAAAAAGGGGTAAAATAGTAATTTGTCACTATAGTACGGGTTACAAAATAAAATTTTTCTAGATCTCGGATGATGAAACGGACCTCACTGTTGGATTCGTCTCACGAAATCTAGTTGTCGTGTTAATTTTTGTTGAATTTTGAGATAGTTAGATTTTTTACTTTTTACAAGATGATCGTGTCTCAAGTGACCCAAAAATGAAGTTTTTAATGAAATTTTAAAAGTTGGAAAATAATTTAAAGCAAGTTGAAATAAAAATATTTCAAACATGAATTAGGCCAAAATCTAATCGTTTCAGGACGAAAACTAACCCGGGAAAGGAGACCTGTGTGGCAGGATGAGGACCAAGAATTTAGGGAGTATGTAAAGCGGAAGAAATCAGATTTCTTCCACGAAAATCTATTAGGTCTTCACGTTGGAGAGGAAGAGAGGGAAAAAGAGAGAAGATCCAACTTCTCTTGACAATCTATGCCTCCTCGTCGGTCAAATCAACTCGAGCCAAGTATCAAAGTTGTTCCTCTCGACAAGGGCTATGCGACTATACCAAAGAGTGCGAGTTGTACAGAAGTTCGAGAAATGAGATTTGGAGAAAGTGAAGATTCTAGCTTGAATCGGGTTCTTGAAGCTTCTCAACATCGTTTTATGCTTCAAGAGATAGGATTTTCATCCTAATTAGGTTTATTTCCAATCTAGGTTTGAAATATGGAATGGGTAGGTTGATAGAAGTTGTATTACTTGCCTATTGTTGTAAAAATTAAGGAAATGGGTATTAAGAAAGGATAGAATAATTTCTATCATGATTTAGGTATGTGTAAATTACCTAATGTGATTCTTAAGTTGTGTGATTAATTGGGCAAATGATGTGATGACCTGATTGGATGCCTTGAAGGTGTTTGAAATAAATGCAAATGTGAAATTAAGTTTGTTTGCATGGATAATGTGATAGTATGCTAGGGAATTGTTATAGGTGCGATGTTAATGTATGCTTTATGATATGTTAGCATTATGATAAGTGTGGAAATTATGTGCTTTTGATATAATTGGCAATAGAACGGCGAAAATTGCTCATTTGGCATTCATTGCATAATGGGCATGATGTTGACATCACATTCATGGGCATTGTGCTTGAGTGTGGGTGTGTGTGTACATGGTTCAATCAACCACCATACTTGGTGGATGATGGGTGGGCTCGGAAAAAGTTGGAATTAAGTTCCAACTGAGTCGCATGGTTGCATGAAAAACTTGTGTTGGGTATAGCAAGAAGAGCTAGACTCTTCTTCGGGTGCAAGACCCGGCTACTGGTTTATACACTTCTGATGATGTAAGTCCAAAAAGTGTATCAGTGTGTGGAGGCAGTGGTGCGACACAAAAAGTCCGCTACCCAACAAAAACACATGATTTTGTTTATAAAATAGTGATTCGATGTGTAACATCAATGGCGGGGGTTTGGAAAGCCCAATTGTCACACATTAGCATTGCATTGTGTTGTGGAAGCCAGTGAGGGCTCGGGTTAAAGTGCATGAGTGAGTCATATCTCATTTCATTGCATGGCATGTAATTCTTATCATTGAATGCATATTATTGATGGGAATGTTTTGAAGGGTTGATTGTTGCATGTAAACATTACATATGCATCTAGGAGGGGGAGTAGCCTCTTTAAGAGATACCCTATTGAGCGTGATTCATCCTTCGTGGGAAAACATTTTAGATGCGGGTTCACACCAGCAGGCGGCTCCTAATTCAAGCCTCAGGGGTGAAGAAGGCTGACTTGTGGCTTTTTGACTCATTTTGTATAATTTTTGTGGAAATTCTATTTTGGCATGTTAATAAATGGAAATGTTTGTAATGGACCAAGTTTATAAGAAAAAATTCATTATATATGTGTTGGGTTGGCTTGAATGCAATTGGAATGAATTGGAANAAGTTGAAATAAAAATATTTCAAACATGAATTAGGCCAAAATTTAATCGTTTCAGGACGAAAACTAACCCGGGAAAGGAGACCTGTGTGGCAGGATGAGGACCAAGAATTTAGGGAGTATATAAAGCGGAAGAAATCAGATTTCTTCCACGAAAATCTATTAGGTCTTCACGTTGGAGAGGAAGAGAGGGAAAAAGAGAGAAGATCCAACTTCTCTTGACAATCTATGCCTCCTCGTCGGTCAAATCAACTCGAGCCAAGTATCAAAGTTGTTCCTCTCGACAAGGGCTATGCGACTATACCAAAGAGTGCGAGTTGTACAGAAGTTCGAGAAATGAGATTTGGAGAAAGTGAAGATTCTAGCTTGAATCGGGTTCTTGAAGCTTCTCAACATCGTTTTATGCTTCAAGAGATAGGATTTTCATCCTAATTAGGTTTATTTCCAATCTAGGTTTGAAATATGGAATGGGTAGGTTGATAGAAGTTGTATTACTTGCCTATTGTTGTAAAAATTGAGGAAATGGGTATTAAGAAAGGATAGAATAATTTCTATCATGATTTAGGTATGTGTAAATTACCTAATGTGATTCTTAAGTTGTGTGATTAATTGGGCAAATTATGTGATGACCTGATTGGATGCCTTGAAGGTGTTTGAAATAAATGCAAATGTGAAATTAAGTTTGTTTGCATGGATAATGTGATAGTATGCTAGGGAATTGTTATAGGTGCGATGTTAATGTATGCTTTATGATATGTTAGCATTATGATAAGTGTGGAAATTATGTGCTTTTGATATAATTGGCAATAGAACGGCGAAAATTGCTCATTTGACATTCATTGCATAATGGGCATGATGTTGACATCACATTCATGGGCATTGTGCTTGAGTGTGGGTGTGTGTGTACATGGTTCAATCAACCACCATACTTGGTGGATGATGGGTGGGCTCGGAAAAAGTTGGAATTAAGTTCCAACTGAGTCGCATGGTTGCATGAAAAACTTGTGTTGGGTATAGCAAGAAGAGCTAGACTCTTCTTCGGGTGCAAGACCCGGCTACTGGTTTATACACTTCTGATGATGTAAGTCCAAAAAGTGTATCAGTGTGTGGAGGCAGTGGTGCGACACAAAAAGTCCGCTACCCAACAAAAACACATGATTTTGTTTATAAAATAGTGATTCGATGTGTAACATCAATGGCGGGGGTTTGGAAAGCCCAATTGTCACACATTAGCATTGCATTGTGTTGTGGAAGCCAGTGAGGGCTCGGGTTAAAGTGCATGAGTGAGTCATATCTCATTTCATTGCATGGCATGTAATTCTTATCATTGAATGCATATTATTGATGGGAATGTTTTGAAGGGTTGATTGTTGCATGTAAACATTACATATGCATCTAGGAGGGGGAGTAGCCTCTTTAAGAGATACCCTATTGAGCGTGATTCATCCTTCGTGGGAAAACATTTTAGATGCGGGTTCACACCAGCAGGCGGCTCCTAATTCAAGCCTCAGGGGTGAAGAAGGCTGACTTGTGGCTTTTTGACTCATTTTGTATAATTTTTGTGGAAATTCTATTTTGGCATGTTAATAAATGGAAATGTTTGTAATGGACCAAGTTTATAAGAAAAAATTCATTATATATGTGTTGGGTTGGCTTGAATGCAATTGGAATGAATTGGAATTGAAAAATGAAGGAAATGTAGGAAAATTGGGAAAACCTTTCCGAAGGTTAGACAAGACCTTTTGGAAGAAGTTTTTGAGTGGAAAAAACCTTCCGGAAGGTCTTCCGGAAGAAATTTTTCACAAAGCAAAACCTATCGGAAGGTCGATCAAAACCTTCAAGTTGGTTTTCTTTAAATCTAAAAATTTTGAAATGCTTTTGCCATGCATTTGGGCTTTCAGTCCATTTTTTTTTATGAATGATCTAAATGGACAATAACGGAGTATAAATTGTTATATATTGNTAAAAATTTTGAAATGCTTTTGCCATGCATTTGGGCTTTCAGTCCATTTTTTTTATGAATGATCTAAATGGACAATAACGGAGTATAAATTGTTATATATTGGATCTCGGATGGTCATGTAAACATCGTGTACACATGTTATGCATTTGGGAGTGCCCAACACATAGGTGACTCTGCCCAAACTTTGTGTTTTTTTTTTGTGATCCTGGTTAAGGCAATGCTATTTATGTGATGTCGGATTGTGTGATGATCACGGGTACTTCCACGGGTTGACGGGTGGTCAACGGTTGATAAATGACCCCTACTTTTAGGGGCGTCACAACCCTCTTATGCCAAGTTTTTGAAAGTCCTCTGCATGGTAAAGAGAATGATCAATGTACAGAAAAGAGCATTTTTCTTTGAACAAGCCAGTGTTATTATTCAATACAAGGCTCCTCCGAAGTACAAAGATCCTATGAGTCCTATAGTTTCATATATAATTGGGAACTTCATGATTGAGCAAGCTCTGCTTGATCTTAAAGCTAGTATTAATTTGCTTCCTTATTCAGTCTATGAGCAGTTAGGACTGGATGAATTAAAACTCACAAATGTCACATTACAGCTGGCTGACTGTTCTGTGAAAATTCCACGTGGAGTTGTTGACGATGTACTTATTCAAGTCTATAAGTTTTATTTTCCAGTGGATTTCATTGTCTTGGATATACACAACCAATCTTGCATGTCTGTACACAAATTCCTGTCATCCTAGGGTGACCATTCCTAGCAAAATCAAATGCATTGAACAATTGTAGGAATGGAATCATGAAACTTTCATTTGAAAATATGACTTTGGAATTGAATGTATTTGATATTGTTAAGCAACCCAGAGAGGAAGAAGAATTACATGAAGTAAATTGTTTTGAGTCATTAACTCAAAATCTATTTGAAAATGCTTGTACAAAAAAAGATTCACATGCACTATTAGAGTCCATAAATAATGTTGAATCTATTGTAGATATGTCTATTATCGGAAGATGGGTTCCAAAATTTGAAGAGTTATTGCCTTATAGAACAAAGTCTGTAGAGTGCAGCATTGTTGCTCCCAAACCAGAGTTGGAAACTTTTTCGGCTGACTTAAAATATGTCTTCTTGGGAGAGGATGAAACTTATCCAGTGGAAATATCTTCAAAATTGTTAGAAGTTCAAGAAAAGTAATTGATAGGAGTTATCAAAAATCATCAAAGTGCAATCGATTGGACAGCAGCAGATATAAAGGGAATAAGTCATCTTCTTTGTACTCATTGTATTTACTTGGAAGAAGACTCTAAACCATCCCAATAGCCGCAAAGAAGATTAAATCCACATTTAAAGGAAATAGTCAAGACATAAGTGCTTAAACTATTAGATGCTGATATTATATATCCTATATTTGAAACTATTTGATGTTGATATTATATATCATATATTTGATAGTAAATGGATCCGCCCTACACTAGTACCCAAAAAGTTTGGTGCTGGGTAGTGAGAAAACAAGAAAATGAATTAGTCTCAATGCATACAGTCACTGGTTGGCGTATGTGCACTGACTATCAGAAATTAAATTCTCTTAGTAGAAAAAATCATTTTCCCCTACCTTTCCTGGACCAAGTGTTGGAAAGAATAACCAGACATTAATATTATTGTTTTTTGGATGGGTATTCCGACTATAACTTGATTGAAATAACAATTGATGACCAAGAGAAAAATACTTTTACATGTCCTTTTGGCATTTTTGCTTATAAAAAAATATCATTTGGATTGTGTAATGCACCAGCCACTTTTCAACGTTGTATGCTAAGCATTTTTAGTGATATGGTGTAGAAAGTTTTGGAGATTTTTATGGATGATTTTCCTGTATATGGTGATTCATTTGAATTGTGTTTTAGAAAATTTTGAAAAAGTCCTTACTTTATGTGAGGAAACAAATCTTGTTTTGATTTGGGAGAAATGTCATTTCATTATCACATAGGGCATTGTTCTAGGACATGTAGTTTTTATAGAGGGAATGGAAGTTGATAAGTCAAAAATTGATTTAATAGCCAATCTCCCTACGCCTAAGACTGTAAAAGATGTTATATCCTTTCTAGTTTATGCAGGATTCTATAGAAGATTCATTAAAGATTTTAGTTTGATATTTAGACCAATATGTAATCTTCTATGTCAGGACATACTATTTGATTGGAATGATGCATGTCAATTTGTATTTGATAAACTTAAAAGTATGCTTATTTTTGCACCAATTATGCAACCTTCTGATGGGTGCTTACCTTTTGAATTGATATGTGATGCTATTGATTATGCAGTAAGAGTTATCGTAGGTCAAAAAAATAAAAACGACCCTATGTGATTTACTATGCAACCTTGAAATATCTACTTACCAAGAAGGATGCCAAGCTGTGTCTCCTACGATGGATACTACTGCTTCAAGAATTTGAACTTATTATCAACGATAAAAGAAGGAGTTGAAAATGTGGTAGCGGATCATTTATCAAGGCTGAATTATGATACAAAAGAAGAGTCAATTCCAATTAAAGAAACATTTCCTAATGAACAATTATTTGCAATAATAGAAGTACCAAGGTATGTAGATATAACTAATTATTTAGCCACATATGCTATTCCTTTTTATTATACTTAAATCGACAAGAAGAAATTTTTAATAGAGGTATGCAATTTCTTTTGGGAAGATCCCTATATGTTTGAATACTACAAGGATCACAAATACACTTAAGAGACAAATCATGAATTTTTCTGTCAAAGAAGGGGAAACATTTTATATATGTTGGGATAGATTTAAAGAACTTTTGCAAGTCTGTCCACATCATGCATTTGAAAAATGAACTTTGCTAAGATTTTTCTATGAGACCCTTCCATTCATTCATAGGCAATTTCTGCAAGTAATGATTCATGGGACCTTTTTTGGATAAAAACCCCACTAAGGCTTTTGAATTTCTTGATACCATTTATGATAGTTTATGAATGTGGGGTGCATCTGTACCACCACTTGTTGAGTCCAAATCATTGAGCAGGTCTATGAAATTTGTGTTTTGTTAAGGCATCCCACTTTGGAATGTTCGACCATTCCAACATTCAAGGAGGTGCTAATGGAGCAATCCAATGTAGTCTCCAATATGGGTAAACCATATTTAATCCCAAATTCTAGAACCTACAACCAGGGTGGCGGAATCACCCGAATCTCAATTAGAAGACCACTTAGCCCATAGCTCATCAACAACGTCCACCTCCACTACAACCTCAAGGCCCTCCAGCATATCCACCTTGCCAACCACTACAAAAGAGGCGTATAGAGGATTTACTCAACCAGTTCATGCATAGTCAAATGAATTTTAACACTCAGTCTACATAGGCATTCAATGATTTAAGAAACCAGACATCACACTCCATAGATGATATTAAGAGTCATTTTGCTAAGTTGACTCAATCTTTGAGCATAAATGAGAAGGGAAAATTCTTATCCCAACCTGAACCACCATAGGGTCATTACCAAGCCAATGCTTCTAAGTCATCTTCTGAACTGGTCCAGCCAGTTGCTACACTGAGAAGTGGTAAAGTGATTGATAAGACCATTGCACCCAAAGTCCACCACACAAATATGGAGTCTGAACTTGAACCTCAAAAGCAAGCTGAGTCAAATGAGGAAAAAGAATCACCATTTCCTATCCGTTTACCTTTTCCTCAAATAGTGAAAAAGCCACAATCTTTGAAATCATGCTGAAAATTTTGAATTAGTCAAGCAAATCAAGATAAACATCCCCCTGTTGGATGCAATCAAAAAAGTTCTTTCCTATGCTAAATTTTTGAAAGACCTATGCATGGTAAAGCGTAGGATTAATGTGCAAAAAATGGTGTTTCTTACTAAATAAGATAGTGTTATCATCCAACTGTGAAACCTGGGAAAATTTTGATTTATTTTTCTGAAAAAGGGCAAAATGGTAATTTATAATCCTAATGCGTATTTTAAAATACATATTTTTATAGAGCTCGGATGGGACAACGGACCTCACCGTTGGATTCACATCACGAAATCTAGTTGTCCTGTTAATTTTCGTCGAATTATGAGATAGTCGAGTTTTTCATGTTTTTCGAGGTGACAGGCGTCCGGTGACCTCCAAAAACGAAATTTTTATAAAATATTTTGAGCTTAAACCAGTATGAAATTTTATCACTTAGGGGTGAAAACAGACCCGAACAAAGGGGGACACGTGGCGCGACTCGGGCCAAGGCTTGGAAATTATAAATAGGGCTAAATATTAGATATTTCAGCAGAAATATCTCTGATATTCAGCTGGTTTTAGATGTTGGAGAGAAAGAGAGGAAAAAAGGAAAAAAATTAATTTTGCCTCTACAATTCAAGAAGATCCGTCGATCGGAATCGCTCAGGCCAAGAATCAAAGTTGATCTACGTGACAAGAGCTATGCGTGGGTACCAAAAACGAAGATTTTCATCGAAGATCAAAAGGCGAGATTTTGGAGAAATCAAAATCTTGAGCTTTGGGGGTGTTCTTGGAGGTTCTAGTATTCATTCTACACTTCTATTGAGGTAGGGTTCTTCCTACTGTGGTTTTACTCCTACCTTAAGAGGCTATGTTTGGTGGCTGAAATATGACTGTTATGTGGTTGTTTTGTTGTTGAAATATAGATGTCTTATGGCTGTTTATGGGCTGTCCAAATGGACTATTTTTGGACTTGTTTTAATGAGTGAAATTGGATTATATGTGCGCTATTTTTGGGACAGTTATGAGGTTGTTTACGGACTATTTTTATGGCCTATTAAGGGCTATTTTTATGGCCTAATATGGACTGAAATTGTGACTGTTTTTAGACCANATTTTAATTTTGCCTCTACGATTCAAGAAGATCCGTCGATCGGAATCGCTCAGGCCAAGAATCAAAGTTGATCTATGTGACAAGAGCTATGCGTGGGTACCAAAAATGAAGATTTTCATCGAAGATCAAAAGGCGAGATTTTGGAGAAATCAAAATCTTGAGCTTTGGGGGTGTTCTTGGAGGTTCTAGTATTCATTCTACACTTCTATTGAGGTAGGGTTCTTCCTACTGTGGTTTTACTCCTACCTTAAGAGGCTATGTTTGGTGGCTGAAATATGACTGTTATGTGGTTGTTTTGTTGTTGAAATATAGATGTCTTATGGCTGTTTATGGGCTGTCCAAATGGACTATTTTTGGACTTGTTTTAATGAGTGAAATTGGATTATATGTGCGCTATTTTTGGGACAGTTATGAGGTTGTTTACGGACTATTTTTATGGCCTATTAAGGGCTATTTTTATGGCCTAATATGGACTGAAATTGTGACTGTTTTTAGACCATTCATGGATTGTTTTTAGGGTCATTCCATGGGCAAATTTTAGGCCATTCATGGACTAATTTTAAGACCATTTCATGGACTGTTTTAGGTTCATTTTACGGACTGTTTTAGGCCACTTTACGGACTGTTTTGTGCTCCGATTAGGGGCTGTTTTGTGGGTTGTTATGCGGGCTAGTACATGGGTTGTTGTGTGTTATAATTTGCTTTTGTGATTAAGTGTGTTATTGACATAAAGATAGTGATAACATGCTTGGAATTGTTTTATGAAAAAGTGTTAATGTGTATGCATGCGTGTGTTATATTGACATTGTGACAAATTTGGTATCTATATGTTTAGAACATAACTTACCATGGATATGTTAAGATTGTTTATATGTCATTCATAGCATATTAAACATTGTAGCGTAGTGTATAGAGGCATCCCATTCATGGGCTTAGGCATGAGTATGGGTATGTGTGTGTGTGAGCTGAGCATGGTTCATTCAAGCATCATTCTTGGCGCTAAGCATGGTTCATTCAAGCATCATTCTTGGTGATTGAAGGGTGGGCTCAGAAAAAGGTGAGATTGAATGTCCTACTGGGTCGCACAGTTACATGCATGAGAAAACTTGTGTCAAGTATAGCAAGTAGGGCTAGACACTCCCTTGGGTGAAAAACCCGGCCACATGGTTCATACACTTACCAGCGGTGAAATTCCAGAAAAGTGTAATGGCGTACAGAGCTGGAGGTGCGATTCCTGAATCCGATACCCAATAAAGGCACATGATTTTGATATATAAATTATTCATTTGATGGGAAACATCCAAGAATGAATTAGTTTTATGACATATGGTTGATTTCAAAATGATCTTTGGATGTGTTTCATCAAAGACGTT